>PVIY010052103.1:0-15351 GCA_004026745.1 Myrmecophaga tridactyla | reverse complement strand
GATGTAAATTATCTTGATTGGTTTACTTTGGAAGTTAGTTTCCTTCAGTATTCTAAAGCCTTGTATTTGTGGGATGGATGAGGAGCCAGATGCAAGGTGAGGGGCGGTGCCCAATAGTGCAGTGATATATTGCAGCGCAGATATAGGCACAGGTTGGGGATGCTATACTGGTGCCTGTGAGCATGAGCACCAAGCAACAGGCAGGATGTGACTGTGCAGGTGCATGGGCCTGGGGTGTGGGGCCCTGTTTTGTGCTTGTCTAAGGCATGGCCCTTTGTGTGTATGAGCAAAGCTCAGGGTGGCAGGTCAGTGTTGCATCTGCACAGGTCAGTGTGTGCCCAGAACTGGGGGTCATGACTGGAGGCTGTGAGCATGCGCAGACTTTGGAGCATTGTAAGCTGAAATACACATGCACAGAGCTCAGGGTATATACATGCTCAGAGCTCACAGGGGACTCGGTGGATTTGCATGACTGTATGGGCTGAGGGCAGGCATAGCCTGATTGTGAAGGTAAGCACCCGGCAATCTTTATGCACAATTGACTGCCTAGAGGGGGCAGGGACTGGGACGTAGGGCCTGGGAGGGGTAGGGCAAGACTGCGCTTGCGCAGGAGAGGTGGCTTGGTCTGGGGCAGCATGTGTGCCTGGGGTTGGGTTGTGGCACAGGTATGTGAGAGGGTTTGGTGGGGCAGGAGTGCTTGGAAGGCTGGGAGTGGGGCAGGTGATGGGGTTCAGGTGCATGGGATGTGGGGTGAGTCGTGGGTCACAGGACTACACTGGTGAGGGTAGCAGATTTAACCCTGGTCCCCAGTCTCTGCAGCCAGGGCGTCCATGTTAGGCTATTTGCACCAGCGGGACAGTCTCTGGTTCTCTGCTTCTCAGTTCCTCAAGTTTTCCAACCAGGAAATGTGATGCAGAAGACTCTCCCAGGTCACCTACACCCTAGAATCACCATCTTGGTCGCCCTTCCGTCCCTTCACTAGCCATTCCTTGGAGCAAGGCTGAACTCGACCTATCCTATCCTCCATCTTCCTGGAACTCCTTTCTAAGGGTTTTAAGATGTCTTTCATATTACTTGCTTTTACTCTATCAGTAATTCAATGATGGCATCCAAAGTGAAAATGGGCTCATCTGGTTTCTTAAGCTACTTTCATGATTCTCTCCTTTGCCCATTCCTACAGTCCTCAAAAAACAGGGAAGGGGTTGAAGGGACATAAACTTTTTGTCTCTGATGGCATGGTCTCCTCCAGATGGCAGGCTGGGGCTGGGCTGCCCACAATTCACGTTCCTGCCTCTCTCCATGGGAAGAATCAAGCAGTCCCATGGTACCAGACCATGTTGTCCATGCTTCACATGGACATTGAGCTCAAGCTGGGTAACTTCTTCCAACTTCCATGTCCAGTAAAGCTCTGAGTCTAGCTGGTGAGCCTCAGTGCTCAGCAGCCTCCCTGGACCTGTCCCCCTGTCTTCAGACATGTCCTCCCATGTCCACGCACTGGCTTTGGGCGTGGCCATAATCCACTTGTCACCTGTCCTTATTCCCCCATGTGGTTCAATTCCAGAGGAAACTCCGGTACTGGGAAGGGCCCCTGTCACGGCACTTACTGCAGTGTCTTAGATTAACGTGTCTCCTTGTCTGTCTCCTTCACCAAACTGTGAGCTCCGAAAGAGCAGGGACCTTCTCATTTGTCTTTTTTTAAATTATTATTTTCTTTTTATTGTGGTATCATATACAACCCAAAATTTCCTATTTAACCACCCTCATATGTACAAGTTGGTGATATTAATTACATTCACAGTGTTGGGCTACCATTTCCATCACCCATTATCAAAACTTTATCTTCACCTGAAACAGAAACTCTGCACACGTTAAGCAATAACACCCCGTATTCTCTGCTCCTCTCAAACCTAATATATACTCTGTCTCTATAAATTTGCTTATTCTAGATATTTCATGTGAGTGAGATTCACACAATATTTGTCCTTTTGCATCGGGTTTATCTCATTTGGCATAATCTTTTCAAGGTTCATCCATGTCGTAGCCTGTATCAAAACTTCATTCCTCTTTACGGCTGAATAATATTCCATTGTATGGATAGACCTCATTTCATTACCTATTCATCTTGGATAGTGGCCACCTTTTGGCTACAATGAACAATGCTGCTGTGGACACTGGTGTTCTCATTTCATTCTTGGAATTTACCACAGTGTTTGGCAGATGCTAGGCATTAAATAAATGTGTGCTAAAGTAATGGGTTCTAGGACTTGAAGGACCCATTTTTACCAGAATTAGTGGAGTTTATGTGGATACAGGCAGTATGGCATCTTCCCAAATAATCCAAAGTACAGAATTCCTCATGTCATGACTGTCACAATAACTCTATTTCCCCATTCCCATTTTTACCTCCATCACTCCAGCGCATGGGATCAGAGAGGATGGAGATGCGAAAACGGCAGATGTCTACGGCCCCAGAGACGCTGGGCAGCCCCCCAGCCCAGCCTGCAGTGGGCAGTCGGGGGTCCAATGCTTGCTGCTTCTGCTGGTGCTGCTGCTGTAGCTGTTCCTGGTAAGGTTTGGGGCTTTTGTTGTTGTTGTTAGGATATGGTACCCCTGGATGGTACCAGTTGGTGATTAATATAATAAGCAAGCGATACCGAAATGCCAGACACTGCTTTGGCTTCTGTGAAGGAAACAGAAAGGGTTGTGAATTGTGTCCCCAAAGAGAGATGTTGGAGTTCTAAACCCCTGATACTGGTGACTGTGAACTTACTTGGAGAAAGGCCCTGAAGATGCAATCGAGTTGAGGTCACACTGAATTAGAGTGGGCTTTAAGTCTGGTATGACTGGTGTCCTCGTAAGAAGAGGGGAATATAGACAGAGAGACACAGCTATGCACAGGAGAAAAGGCCATATGATGATAGACACAGCAATTGGAAGGATGCAACTACAAGTTAGACACTGCTAAGGAATGCTGGGGACCATCAGAAGCTTGGAGGAGATAAGGAGGGCTCTCTTCCCTAGAGCCTTCAAAGGGGACATGGCCCACCCAACACCTTGATTTTAGACTTCTGGCCTTCAAAACCATGGGAGAATATAATTCTGTTGTTTTCACCCACCCAATTTGTGGTACTTTGTTATAGCAACCCCAGGAAGCTAATATAGACCCCATCCCCCCAAAAAAAAACAACCAAAAAAGAGAGAGAAAGAGAATGCATTCTAGCATTTGAGAGACTCATATTCAAATCCCTGGAATCAGCCTTACATAAGTTAAACTAGAGGAGTCCTATAGGATAGTCTGTGATCTAATAGTAGCATTTGAGCAGAAACAGGGCCAGAATGCTTAGAAATGGGCAAGCTCAGGACACTCTGTAATTGGTAATAACAGCTGTAGGAAAGAGTTAGGATTTGAGATGGGACTTTAAGGCTAGAGTTATGAAGTATAAAGGGCCTGGATTTCATCTTATGCTAATTCTGTTTTATTTACTTTTGTTTTTTAATAAAAATAAAGAGAAATGTCAAAATATATGCTTAAAATGGAGAGAAAAATCTAAAAATATAGGATAACTTCCTGGGTAGAGGAAGATACACAATCATTGTTGAAATAAAAGAGGTATATGATGTCATAAAATATTCATGACCTTTTGTGATACAGTTAAAGTTCTCAAGAAATGTAAACAATTTACACATAAAAATCATAGGAATGTTAGGTTGCATCTCTAAAAATCTTGGACATATGTATGGTGCTCAGCATCAGCCAAATTTGCGTACAACTTTAGGCAATTGAATTATTGTAAATCTACATAGGCTTGGCTATAACTTAGACCAAGACCTCGCTATCTCTTGGAAAATAAGAGAAGCAGGTATTGGGACTAATCAAGAAGAGGGATATAGAACTAATAGACCTGGTTTCTGGAGAGGAAGCATATGGTATACACACACAATGGAATATAATTCTTCCATGAAAAAGAATGAAGTCTATGAATTTGGGGCAGCACCCCAGACAGCAAGTGGGAATATGGAGGTGGCAGACTTGACCAAAGCTAAGCAGTCTTTGACTCCAAGTAGGAGTCTAGATGACTAGCTAGGAAACTGAAGAAGCTCAGATGGTATGCTGAGAAAGCATGTGGGCGGCCAGTGTAGAGAGACTCTGGGTTTGGGCACCTCCTCTCCTCTTTTCAGTTGCTAACAAATCTCGTGCTGAAAAGAGGTGATTGCCAGAGATGTTCAGGACTGACCACTGCTGGTGCGATGGTTCGCAGAAACCCATCCCTTCCTCTTGTCCCTGATGCCTTTGGTAGGGGACAGGAGGCTGGGATTTTGTACTGATGGTGTGAGAGTAGCAGAAGGTGGCAGATCCCAGAGGAGACTTTTCCAATTAGTACCAAGGAGGACAAATAAAATATGAACCTCTAGATGTAACAACAATAATAGTACTTATTATGTGTGTATATAAAAGACAACAGAGTAATATCTTCAAAATACTAGAGAAAAGCAACTGAAACTTATTCAAACTATAAAAGAACTGCGTGGGTAAAATATGGATATTTTTACACATACCAAGGCCAAGAGAGTTATCTACCTATAAACCCTCTCTAAAAGAACTAAAAAAGGATGAGCTTCAGAAAACAAAAGGAATGCAGAGGAAATCCTGAAGAGTGAGGTGTCCTGATGGACACATAAGGGGTCAAAGGCAACTATAATATGTAGCCTTTAATTTTGTGTTCAAAGTGTAAAAGCAGAGTTCTCAACAAATAGTTTTATGTCAATGATACACAAATCAAATCATTGCAGACTTTGCTCTTAAGAAAATTTTCTTTCAAATTTAATAATATGCATTATTAGCCCAGAAATGACATGTGTAGTTTTCACATCAATAGAAGACAAATAAAAAATATATAGAAAACTTTATCAACACGTAAAAAATGTGGCATCACTGAACGAGAGCACGTAGTATTCAGTAAATCCCAGGATATTTTGAATTAGGGTTTTTCTAGGGTAAATTATATCAGTTGGTCTGGGACATTCCGGAATTTAGTTTTGAAAAGTCCTATGTCCCACAAAACCCCTAAGTCCTATGTTGCACCCATATAGAAAAAATTAGATTTATATTCCTATATTGCACTGTATACAAAAATCAATCCCCCCTTCCCTGGGCAAAAAACAAAACAATTCCAGATGACTTAAAGGCCTAAATGTTAATAGCCAAGAAGAAAATATAGGGTCATATCTTTATGACTTTGGTGTTGGGAAGAAGTACTTTATACAAAAAAGCAAGACCCATAAAAAAATTGATAAATTTGACTAAATTAACATGTAAAAATGTGCTTAACAAGAGAAATGAAAACATACGTTGATACAAAATATTGTACATGAATGTTCACTGTAGTATAATTCATAATACTAAAAACTGGAAACAACCTGAATGCCTGTCAGTGAACAAATGGATAAACAAAATGTGAAATATCCATACAATAGAGTAGTATCCAACTATTAAAAAAATGAAGCTCTGATATAGATGAACGTGCAAACATTATGCTAAGCAAAACAAGCCAGTCACAAAAGACTACATTTTGTATGATTCTATTATAGGAAATGTCCAGACTAGGCAAATCCACAGAGACAGAAAATAGATTAGAGGATACTTAGGACTGGGGGGAAATGGGGAATGATTACTGATGTGTACAGAATTTCTTTTGGGGGTGATGAAAATGTTCTAAAATTGATGGTGATGATGGTTGCACCAATCTGTAATTATATAGACACCATCGGATTATCTATTTAAATTTGTGTATTGTATGGTATGTGAATTTTATATCAAAAAGCTGTTTTAAAAATGTTTCATAGAAGATACCAAAAAATTAAAATTAAAAGATAAAATATATTAGGAGAAGATGGTTAAAATACTTTTAACAAAAAAAGAATTCATATCCAGAATATATTAAAAAACCATAGGAGGTTACTAGAAAAATCACAGCCAAAAGAACAGTAAACTAATGAAATAGAAAAGAAAATCCACTTGTGTTCTTCCTAAACATGGATCAGATAAATGGAGATTAAAATGAGATCCTACTGGTAGTCCATCACAAACTCTGGGATCTGTCGGGTCACCACTTGTTGAAGAGTGCTTTGAAAACTATTGCTTTTTCATTTCTTTGCTTTGTATATATGTTATACTATACAATAAAAAAAAGTTAAAAAAGAAAAATAAATAAACAATAGCAAATACGCACTAGAAATAAATCATCTGACTTTCAAAAAAATGAGAAACTATTCTATACCTATCAGGTTAGCAAAAAGTTTATAAAATCTGTTAATATCATTTGCTAGAGAAAAAAGTAAATGGGAACACTCAGACACTGTCAGAGGAGGTGTGAAGGGTACAACTATTGGGAAAACAATTTTGTGGCATTTGGTAAGGCTGAAGATGTGTGCAGCTTTTGAACATCAATTTTACTTCCAGGTATACACCCTTCCCTAGAAAAAATTCTAGCGCACATGCAAAGCAGAGACATGCAGGAAGACTCATTGCATTATTAATATGATTGCTAAATATGTGGTGGTATAGTGTAATGTCATTGTTTTCATTTCTGTGGCTGCTCAAGCAAATACCATGAAATGGGTTGTCTTAAACGATGGGAATTTATCAGCTCACGGTTTTAGAACCTGGACTAAAGTCCAAATCAAGGCATTATAAAAAAGCAGTGCTTTCTTCCCAAGGACTGGTGTCCTGGGGCTGGCTGCCTGTGATCCTTGGTCCTGGACTCTCCTGTCACGTGGCAGCCTCTCCTGGTCTCTTCCTTCTCTCCAGGTGTCATTGACCTTCAGCTTCTTGCCTCTCTTGTTTTATCTTTATCTTTCAGAGTTTCATTGTGCTTATAAAGGACCCCAGTAATAGAATTAAGACCCATTCTGGGCCACATCCAATTAAGTAACCTCATGGAAAGAGCCTACTTACAATGGGTTCACACCCACAGAAATGGATTAAATTTAAGAATGTGTTTTTCTGGGGAACAAACAGCTCCAAACCACCCCAACCATAATTTCATGTACTGGCAGAAACAAAAGCAACTTATAAAACAATAGACATTGTAGAATACCTTTTATACAAAGTTTGAAACTATGTTTATGAATACATTCCACATTTAAACATGAATGTGAGCACTAAATGACAAATAGTGGTTATCTCTTGAGAAGAGAGAGGCATAGACAGGAGGAAAAGTACACAGGAAATTTTAACTGTTTTAATATTTAATTTCCTTGAGTTTTTTCTCTCACTTATGCTTCTGAAATTTATCCATGTTGATATACATAATAGAGCCCATTTTTAAGAAAGGTAAATAGCAATCCAGTTTTTAAGCCCTGGTATTAATCTTTCTCAGAACTCTGCTTCATTCTTTCTGCCATTTGGTGCTAGAAAGGGAGACTTTCATGATTTCTTCCCTTGAAAATAACTTTTTTTCTTCCTGTAAGGTTGAAGAATTTTTTCCTCTTTATATCTCAAACATTTACCAAAATATCTCTAACTCTGAGTCTCCTCTTACTGAATATTTCTAAAATGTGGTGAACAACACACATTTTCTTGTTTCTAACAACCATGATAGATTGAGGAAAAGTACACTTGACACAAAATATATTCTTCACTCTTTTCAAGGACACATCTTCCTTTAAAAATATTCCTACTTTACAAAACAAAATGAGATGTAGAAAAAATATCAAAGCTCAAATAAATTTTGCATTATTTAGTTTATAAAAGGCTTCTGATTATCTTAGGAATTTTATATCAAATCCATCAGTTCTTTTTCTTTTTGCTTTCTCATACCCACTGTGCAGTAATGGGCCCTGCTTACAAAAGCAACCTAGGAAGTAATACAATTTTAATGCTCAGGCAGAGAGAATGCTGAGATATCATTCAAGTTTCTGTAGTTTTTTTAAGAAACCATTTATTTACCGAAACTTTTTAGTCTTTGCCTCATGAAAGCAGCAAGTTGAAAGTGCTGCATTTCTAATGATTTGTGTTTTTAAAGGAAAATAGATACAAGCTCACACAAAACACAAATATTCCCTGTTGTATTGTCTGAGTAAAATTTATAAAGCAGATATGCTGAAAATAGGCTGGAAATGTTTATAAATGAAGTAAAAAGTGTTCAAGAATGATATAAATAAAGTATATAATGAAAAGGTAAAAAGGATAAAGATAATACAGTACTAATAAAAGACAGAGTGAACACAAATATAATCAATGATAAAAATTCACTTTGAAAATAATTAGAAATACTAAAAGCATTACTATTTAGCACTGACTTTAACTGTCTAATGCAATTGGGCAGGAAAAAACAATTAGAGGCCTAAAAATTGGGGAGAAAAAGAGATGAAACTGTATGTTTGCAGGAAAGTACACCTGGAAACCCTAAAAGAATTGTTGCTAGAACTGATACAAACAAAAGGATATAAATTAGTAAAAATAATTAATTGTCTTCAGGACTTGAGCCAAAATATATAAAGAACCCTTATAACTCAATAATAAAAAGACAATCCTGTTGTTTAAAAATGGGCAAAAGATATGGACATTTCTCTAATGAAGATATACAGATGACCAACAAGAAGGAAAAGCTGTTCAACATCATTGGTCAATAGGGAAATGCAAATCAAAACCACAATGAGATATCACTTCTCACCCACTAGGTCGACTATTTAAAATAAATAAAGTGTCAAAGCTACTGAGCACCTTGCCCAGGTCTATACAGCCATACAGAGATTCAAATCCCTGTTGGGCCACATTCAAGCCTGAGCACTTTTCAATTGCAGCACCAGGGGAGCTGCTTGAAATGAGCTCTAAATAACTGAGGCAGAGTTGGAGTGATGTCGATTGTGGCTCCCTTAGGAAGGAAGTGGTCAGCTCTGGCTCCTAGGCTCTGTTTATTACTTATGCATAGCTTTTAAACATTTACAACTAAGGCGCTTGTTAGCGGTTGTCAGCAGCAAGATCAGAGACTGCCTGGAGGAGAATATGTTCCTCATCGGACATCCGAAGAGGATCAGCCAGTATCTAGAATTCAGCTACAAAAATCCCATGTATTTGGAATTTTAGAATCATATCTATGGATCCTTGTATGAAAGCACAGATTGAAATGGAAGTTATAATATATTCTGAACTGAATTAAGATGAAAGTAGTTCACAAACTGTAGAAAGTGCAGCTAAGCCAGTCCTTAGAGGACAATATATAAGCTTACCAGGTGAATATTAGAGACTTGTTGCAAAAAGATTGCCAACAGCAAAAGCAGATAGGAGCAGAAATCAAATTTGAAAGCAGCAGCTTCCAAAGTAGAAAAAAAAGAGACAAAGGAGAAGATACAGGGAGTAAGTCAGGATTGTCCAATGAGTTCTGTGGGTTTGAGTTGGCTTTTTCCTGGGTTTCCCATGGCTGCTGCTCCTGGCAGGGAGAAGCCCAAAATGATGAGCAAGCTTGCACTTGCTAATCCTTGGAGAGGACATGGAAACCGTGCAACCACTAGGAAACTGCTAGGTCCTGCACAGCACCAGTGGCACATGCATTAGCGGGAATCGAACCAGGTCTCCTGTTCTGCATTGTTCTGCAGGTACCTTTCTTCACCAGTAGTCTTCAGAAAGAATTGCTATCAGGCTGTTAAAACCTTCTCAATCAAGTTTACAAAGTATTGTCCTAGAAGGCAGAGCTGAAAGACTGAAAGACACTTAAAGCAAAGCCTTGCAAAGGAGATTTCCATCAGGCAATAGCATGAAGTGAGGACATTCAAACTAAACCATCAAAGTACCTGTTTCATCGGCACAAATTACAAGTCTACAAAGGACTCTTTTCCAGTGTCTATCAGACCTCTATAGAAAAACATCACAAATTCATCCAGCTGCCTTGTTTATCACCCCAGACCTCCAACTGTCAACCCCTCAAAGCATTACTCAGTGGGCCTGAGAAAGTGCCCTTCCTTGCTAGGTTTAGTTAGTAAAATTCTAATCCTGGCAAGAAATAAGAACCAGTTTTAGTCGATTGGAGTTAGATCTCTGTAGTTGTTCTTTTGGTACCAAAGTAATGAATCAGTCTTGTCATCATGAAAAAAAAATTATTAAAAATAGTGTTGACAAGGACGTGGAGAAATTGGAATGCCTGTACATGCTGTGGGAACATAAAATGGTACAGCCACTCTGGAAAACAGTTTGGTGGTTACTCAAAAAGTTAAACATAGAATTGCCACATAACAGTGTTTTAGTTTGCTAAGGCTGCCGAGATGGATTGGCTTTTAATAAAGAGGATTTATTTAGTTAAAAACTTATGGTTCTTCAGAGGAAAGGCAGTTAACTTTCATCTGAAGTTCTCTCTTACATGCAAAGGCACAGGGTGATTTCAGCTGGTCTTCTCTCCCAACTTCCGGGTTCCTACAGCTTTCTCAGGGATGATTCCTTACTACATCTCCAAAGGTCTGGGCTGAGCTGGGAGTGCTGAGATGAGATATGCTGAGCTGCTTGGGCTGTGCTGTGTTGAGCTCTCTCATTGAAGCATCCAGCCTATTAAATTAAACATTACTCATTGCAGGAGGCCCTCCCCACAGCCAACCACAGATGCAATCAGTGATAGATGAGTTTCAATGCCAATGGCTCATGTCCACAGCAACAGAACTAGGTACCTTCACCTGACTAAGGTGACACCCAAACCTAACTGTCACACCCAGCAATTCCATTCCTAGGAATATACCCCCAGAGAAATGAAAACAGATGTTCATGCAAAAACTTGTACACAAATGTTCATAGCCACATTATTATAACAGCCAAAAAGGGGAAACAACCCAAATGATGCATGAATGAGCGAAATGTGTAGCCATGCAGTACAATAGTTTTTGCCAGTAATAGCAATGAAGTCCTGACTGATGCTACAACAGGGAAGAACCTTGAAAATATGTGATGTGAAAGAAGCCAGACACAAAACCACATATTGCATGATCAACAATAGGCAAATCTACAGAGACAGAAAGTAGAGTTTGACGCATACTGGTGGAGGGGGCACATCTGAGGGAAGCAAGTAGTGACTGGTATATAGGTACCAGGTTTCCTCTTGGGGTAATAGTGATGAAAATGCTGAAAAATTAGAATATTTTTATGGTTGCGCAATTCTATAAATATACTAAAAACCATTAAATTGTACACTTTAAATGGATACAATTTATGGTATATAAACAGTAGCTCAATAAATCTATTAAAAATTAATAGCCTTCAGGTGGGCCACAGTGGCTCAGCAGGCAGAATTCTTGTCTGCCACGCTGGAGACCCAGATTCGATTCCTGGTGCCTGCCCATGCAAAAAAAAAAGAAAATTAATAGCCTTACTGTGTACAAATAAGAACCTGTTAGAAGTAAAAATACCACTTCCAGTAACAACAGAAATACTTGTAATAAATTGACAGATATTTATGAAACATATATAAGGAAACAAACTTTCTTGAAATCAAAATTATAAATTTTCATTGTGAACAGGTCTCTTTCTTCTCTAACACTTCTGTTTGTATGTCTTTAAGTATATAAAAGTTCCCATTTTTGACTGGAAACAAAACTAGGAGAATGTATACTCTTTTTTCAAGTTCCAGGAAATGGAATAAAAGCCTAGAACATTATCTACTAACAAATGTTTTTTATGAGGAAAAAAAATTACTCTTCTAAATGTAATAGAGCACAATTTCTAACTATTTCTCAGTTAGTATAGGCCATAATGTTATAAATGCAATTTGCCTTGCTAATATTATCTTATCATCATACTTTTGGTTTTCTTAAGAAAACCAAACAAGGTCTTTTTTTTTTTAAGAAAAGGATGAAATTCTCCTTGGGGACCTGAAGTTATCTTTAAAATGTATATAAAAGACATTGCCTTGTACAGCCAGATCCCAGTTGATGTGCAAATGTCCTGTTTCTTGCAGTCTCACTGTCAGAAACCAAGAAGATCAGAGACCCAACGGGGTGTCCCATGAGCTCAGAACTGAAGATCTTCCAACCTGTGAAGAAAGGTGACACCTCATTTTATCAAGCTCGTCCAATTGACAGAAATGCCAATTTTATTTATAGATTTCATTTGCATTATATGCTTCAACAGAACACAGTGTTTTTAACTGACTGTGTTAGATCTCATCCCAATTTCCAGGTATAATTTCCATCAGTAGTTTTTTATATATTGTCAAAGGACTTTTCCATGCATTTATACACATGGGATCCATCTACACATACTGAGTCTAATTTTGAGACTATTATTTAAACATCTCTATGTTTGTTTCCTCTACTGATGACTCTGGTTTTTATAACCAACTTTTTCTAGTCTTCAACTTTGCATGTATAGTTCAGTGCCAGGCCAGTTGTAATCCATCTTTAAGATATGTTTTCAAGAAAAGGATGTGCATTTTACATTTGACCCTTTGTCTATGTGAGAAAGTTTTTCTATTAACCTTCACATGATTAGGACAACTCAGCTATGTATGAAATTCTTAGGATTACAACCTTTGCCGCTGAAAACTAAAATGGAGCTTTTGGCAGTATAGCAGAGTAGATAGTCCAAGGGCCGTCCCGACACAGATAACAGATTTTGCATAAAATATCATTTTTTATATTGCTGCACTCCTAGAACATATGGAAAATCACTAAGTAGCCAAAAAAGCAAAGCAAAAAAAAAGTAAGCTAATGTCTGTCTGCCAAGCATAGGGAAGGGCAAATGCTGAGAACATCAGTGATCGAGGCAGAAGCAGAGATGGGGTAGGGATTCCCAGGTTAAGCCAGGATGTTTTTTAGTAGTTGAAGTAGTCCTGGGTCTTAGAAGAAGCAAACAAATATCCTCTCTGGAAGAATTTGGTCCCAGGCTCCCCGAGAAGACCAATCAATATAAGCTCCTGGTCAGAGATGACCAAACTACAGGGAACAAACCAGCACCAATGAGAGTCAGTAGAAACAATGTAGATTTAGAGTCTGAAGGGTTTCAGATGTGAGAATCATTTGCTGCAAAATATAAAACATTTTTGGGAAAAAAAAGGTGGGAATCACAAAAGTGAGTAAGCAAAATTCAACTATCAACAATGACCAAAAGGATCGGGATAGTGTGCTATGGTTTTGCAAGATGATTTCAGGGGAGAAAATTTGGCAAAGGATTGCTCTCTACTATTTCTTACAATGACATGTGAACCTATTATTATCTCCAGATAAAATGTTTAATTTAAGAAAAAATTAAACAATATATAAGAAAACAATCCAACCTCTAAGAGATTAAACATTTTAACACGTTTTAAAAAAATAACCAGAAGGATTTGAAAAAGAATACACTGAAACTTTTAAGAATGAAAACTGGTTCTTGAAATAAAAAAAATAAAAACTCAATCGATGACTGAAATACTAGATGATATACTGCTAAAGAAATTATTAATGAACCCGAAGCTGTAACTGTTATTTCTGAATTATGAGATATTGAGCTATTTGAGTATAACCTGGTCATTCCCTGAAACTTCAGGTATGTATGTGACACCTGACACTTTGAGTTAGAGCACTGAAGCTATGAAAGTCAGCATTACTCCATACAGCTGTTTAAAAGGTGAAAAAGTGATCAGACTTTGTTGAGAGATATGAATAAAGCTGATCTGGATAGGACTAAGTTAAATCGGAATTCAGGGTAAAGGATGCTATGGTCCATATTATAAAACTTCAACTTCTGTGTGAGATCAAAGGAAGAGATGTTTATTTGGTGCAAAATTTATATTTTGGGTAGCACATTATCTAATTTAATTTGTATTATCAGTTTATTTGAACACCATGATTAAATGGAAGTTAAAAATAAGAACTAAATCACTGAACAATAGGCAAAAAAGGTGGTAGTGTCAGGTCCAAATAATGTAAGTCCATGGAAAATAAAAGGGACATAAGTAAGCAGAAAAGAATTTACCAAACAAATAGCTAGAATAGCTAAAATAATTATAATTATAATTTACACACAGCCCCATATGTCAAGAACTAAGTGCCTTACACATGTGAATTTGTTTAATATTCACAACTTTATGAAGTCAAAGTTGGTACTATTCTTCCCCCAGAGGGATTAAGTAATTCAATTATCCCACAGTCTCAGAGCTAGTGCAGGAGAACACCCAGTGCTGTATAGAGTCCTCTCTGTATACACAGCTGGCAGCCGGGCAAGTGCAGGCTCAAATATAGGCTGCGTTCCACTCACAAGGCTGTGCTCCTGATGCAGTGTGGGGTCCCACCTGGAAAGGGGTGCCTTTTTCTGATATATACAGAGGGGCAAGTGGTAGACTTGGAGAAATCGTGGAGCTGAGATTTTAATTCCAATGATCTGACTCCAGAGTCTGCTTTTACTTCCCGTTTTATTTTATACTGCTTCCCTGTATTAAAATCAGACCAAATAGACATTAAAAATTTAAAAAGCATTTTAGGGAGGGAGAGAGTCACTATGAAAATGGTAAAGGATTTTGTTTATCAGAAAGACTTAACAAATTGTATGTCCCTAATAAAGTAACCCTAAAATATAAAGGATAAAAATTGCTAGAGCTAGAGCAAGAAATTTATATATCTCCTATTGTAGTAAATTTACATGGGTAAATATAAATGCCTGTACTATTGTAATTTTTGATTTGTTAACTCTACTTTTTACTTCCTACAGGATTACGCCCACAAATGCATAAAATGTAATGAGAAATCAGTGGTTTGGGACTCCTAATACATAAACATGACATTTGTGCAAGAACTGCATAAAGGTGGGGGATGGAGGAGAAACAAAACATAGTTTGTGTATGCTACTGAAGTTTAGTTGGTATTGAAGAAAACAACAATGTTAGAGACTTAGGATATTCAATTTAAACCCCATGATAGCCACAATGAAAATATCATTGTGCAAGCTGATAGAGACAGAAACTAGAGTACAGGTTACCAGGGGCAGGGAGAATGTGGACTCGATGCATATTGGGTGTAGGGTTTCTGTTCAGGAGTATGGGCAAGTTTTAGTAATGGGGTTGGTGAGAGGGCCAAGCATAGTGAATGTGATTAATCGCATTGACTGGTATGTTTGGGAGTGGCTGAGAAAGGAAAAGTTATGTTGGATGTATGTTCCCACAATTTTTTTTTTAAAAAAAAGAGCAACTAAAGAAAACAATGGTGATTAAAGGTAATACATGATCCTGGATAGAACCTAACAAGGGAGGGGAGACGGCTCAAAAGGTAGTTAGGCAAAGGAATGTCAATATTGCAGGGTGTTGAAAACAGATGGTAATTCATATTTTAAAACTTTAATTTATATGTGAGATGAAAGCAAAATTTGGTACAAAATTTATATTTTGACTAATGTATCTC
>PVIY010052102.1:0-15352 GCA_004026745.1 Myrmecophaga tridactyla | reverse complement strand
GGCCATTCTGGTGGGTGTGAGATGATACCTCATTGTGGTTTTGATTTGCATTTCTCTAATGGCCAGGGACGTTGAGCATCTCTTCATGTGCCTTTTGGCCATTTGTATTTCCTCTTCTGAGAAGTGTCTGTTCAAGTCTTTTTCCCATTTTGTAATTGGATTGGCTGTCTTTTTGTTGTTGAGTTGAACAATCTCTTTACAAATTCTGGATATTAGACCTTTATCTGATATGTCATTTCCAAATATTGTCTCCCATTGTGTAGGCTGTCTTTTAACTTTCTTGATGAAGTTCTTTGGTGTACAAAAGTGTTTAATTTTGAGGAGTTCCCATTTATTTATTTCTTTCTTCAGTGCTCTTGCTTTAGGTATAAGGTCTATAAAACCGCCTCCAGTTATAAGATTTATAAGATATTTCCCTACATTTTCCTCTAACTGTTTTATGGCCTTAGACCTAATTTTAGATCTTTCATCTATTTTGAGTTAACTTTTGTATAGGGTGTGAGATACGGGTCCTCTTTCGTTCTTTTGCATATGGATATCCAGTTCTATAGGCACCATTTATTGAAGAGAGTGTTCTGTCCCAGGTGAGGTGACTTGACTGCCTTATCAAGATCAAATGTCCATAGATGAGAGGGTCTATATCTGAACATTCTGTTGATTCCATTGGTCAATGTATCTATCTTTATGCCAGTACCATGCTGTTTTGACCACTGTGGCTTCATAATATGCCTTAAAGTCAGGCAGAGTGAGACCTCCAGCTTTGTTTTTTTTCCTCAAGATACTTTTAGCAATTCGGGCATGCTGCCCTTCCAGATAAATTTGGTTATTGGTTTTTCTGTTTCTGAAAAGTAAGTTGTTGGGATTTTGATTGGTATTGTGAGAGACCAGCAATTTTTTTTTTTTTCGTTCAGAAAGTTCTTAGCCTAATAGTTGCTAAGAAAGGAAAATAATTGCTGCTGGAGAAGAAAGGAGCACCAAGGGTAAAAGATGATACCACACACAACAGAGAGAGTTGGGGGGTAAGGGGTGGGGGGAGAGAGGGAGAGACAGCGAGAGAGAGAGAGAAGTTAACTACTAAAGTTTGTTTCTAATACTTAGGTAATAAGCTATAGATAGGAAAAAGCGACAGTGGTTCTGTGACTCCCTAAAATAATTGATTTTTATCTGTTCTAGTATGACCTTTCACTAAATTATTTATAAATTTCTTTCCCCAACTAAACTGAGTTCCTTAAAGGCAGAGATATAGAAGAACTCATGTTTATATCTCCAGCATCTCGTACTGTGTCTAGCAACTAGGAGCTGTTTATCTGTACTTATGGATACACAGTTGCCTCGAGGACACAGGTTTAAGGAACTCTGTGGACCTCAGTGGGTCTCTCTCTCTCTCTGTCACACACACATACACTACGCTGTTTGTTTTTTTTTTAGGTTGGTATTATAACGTTTATTGAAATAATGCTGTGGGTTAAAAGAAACAGCAAAGAACCAAAGAATTAAAATACAAGCTATGTAAAATCCTAACTATACTATGTAAGTAGGATATAATGAGTTATAAAAGAATAAAAAAGGAAAGCCTCAGATGATATTTGATGCAAGAAATAGGACAAATTAGAAAACTATGTTTACCATACAGTTAATAATGAATATAAAGTCTATTTTGGCATTGTAATTCAGCAGTTTTAGCAGGTCAGTAACAATTGGTTGGAAGATATCCAAATCCCTAAAAGACGTTTGAAAAATATTGCCTGTTATCAATGAATCGTTGTACATGCAGGTCAAATGCATTCATGTCAAATGATTGATTTTGCACAGGATTTCTTGGGATACTTTTTTGTTATAGCATACTATTTCTTAAAAAGCTTCTTAATAAATGCATAGTAACTACTATATACATGCATTTGGTACATGTAAATATAAAGAGATAAGTTTTAGAACAAAACTATCGCCATGTTTGATTTTTTTTTTTCCTTTCTACACAGTGTCACATGGTTTCAGTAGCACTTTCCTAAGGGAATGCGGCCTGTTCTGGTATATTGCCTAGTTTACTTCAGAAGACTTGGGGAACTTTCATTGTATATAGAATTATACCAACAAGCTAAGTTATTCAGTTCAGTATCTTACACTACCAGCGTTTCATTTATAGTTACATGCAAAGCATTGTATTGTAAATTAAGAGAAGCAGACTTTTCATTTGAGAACATTCCATGAAAAAGAATAAGTGTGAAGGATGGTGAACTCTCCAGAAAATGTTCTGGGAGTAGCTCATTGTTTAATGATTTTGGATAACACTGGTTTTACTGATTCTGATTTTGTTAAATCTAAAAGCGAAATTTGAAAGGAATATATTTTTTTACTATTTCCTTAAGTCTTTTTATTTTGAAAAATTTCAACCTATGAAAAATGTAAAAAATAGTATATTGGACACCCATATGCCTTTCATATACATTCACAAATTACTAAAAAGTTTTGCCACTTTGCTTTTTTTCCCCTCTCTCTGTCAATACTTTTTAATTTCTGTACCATTTGAGAATTACAGATATCACGATCATACTACACCTAAATATTTCAGCATGCAAACATTCTGCTCAAAACAAAAACATTCTCCTACAAAAAAAACACACGATCACATTCAGGAAAGGTGGTATTGACACAATATTATTTTCTAAAATACAGTCCATATTCAGATTTCTCCAGTTGTCCGAATAGTATCTTTTTATCTTTTTTTTAAATCTGTGATTGAGTCAAGGCTTATATGTTGTATTTGTTTATGTCTCTTCCCCAGCCTTCTACTGCTCTTTCTAGTTTTATTCTCTTCCCTCTGTGTGCTAGTTTGAAAGTATTATGTACCCTGGAAAAGCCATGTTTTTTTAAAAAATATTTTTATTAATAAAACAACATACAAACATGCAAATATTCTTAACATACAAACATTCCATACATGGGAACAATCAGTGGCTCACAATATTATCACATAGTTGTGTATTCATTGCCATGATCAATTTTTTGAACATTTGTATCACTCTAGAAAAAGAAGTAAAAAAGAAAAAACTCATACATATCATACCCCTTCCCCTTCCCTCTCATTGACCACTAGTATTTCCATCTACTCAACTTATTTTAACCTTTGTTCCCCCTATTATTTGTTAATTTTTTACCCATATTTTTACTCATCTGTCCATACCCTAGTAAAAAGGAGCATCAGACACAAGACTTTCACAGTCACACAGTCACATTGTAAAAGCTCTATCATTATACAATCATCTTCAAGAAACAGGGCTATTGGAACACAGCTCTACAGTTCAGGTACTTTCCTCTAGCCACTCCAATACACCATAAACTAAAAATGGGATATCTATGTAATATGTAAGAATAACCTCCAGGATAACCTCTCGACTCTGTTTGAAATCTCTCAGCCACTGACACTTCATTTTTTCTCATTTCTCTCTTTCTCATTTTTTTAAAAAAAATAAGCAACATAGGTCGGAGTTTCTAGTTTCTAGTAGTCTCAGTTTGGTTTCCTCATCTTTTCTATTTTCTTCTACTTGCTTTATTGAGGAAAAAAGATGCTGCTAAACTTTTTACAATTTGTGGAAGGAAAGGAACATGCAGATTAGGGTTTCTCAGTTTCATTACTAACATATTGGGCCAGGTAATTCTTTGTTGTGGGGAGCTGTCTGGTGCTTTGCAGGATGTTTAGCAGCATCTCTGGCCTCTACTCACAGGATGCCAGTAGCACCTTCCCCAATTGTGACAATGAAAATGCCTCCAGACATTGTCAAATGTTCCCTGGAGGGTATGTTCACCTCCAGTTGAGAACCACTGCTCTACACTAGCGCTTCTCAAAGTGCAAACCACCCACATTAGTATCACATGTAGGATTTAAAAGTATTATTTCCTCAGAATTTCTGTATTTGGGGCTTGGATATCTACAACTTTTAAAAGCTCTCCTAGTGGTTCTAATGCACACGTAAGTGTGGGAAGCATTGATCTAGACCATCCTCAAAAACTATGTGACTCACAGGTCTACAAGTAAAATTATTGCTAACGTGCTTATGTGACTCATAGACCTACAAGTAAAATTATTGCTGAAGTGCTTTTTTAATTAGTAGTATGCTAACTTCAGGTCAAATTAATGGCATAGTAAAGTTGTTAAATGTCCTCTATATGTATACTTCATATTGTTCTGGATTCCATATATTTTTGTTTTTTCCATATTGTTTTTGTTTTTTGTATTTTGGCATGGGCAGGCCCCAGAAATCGAACCCAGCTTTCTGGCATGGCAGGTGAGAATTCTGCCACTCAGCCACCATTGCACTGCCCAAGACCTGTGTTTTTAATAGTAATTATTTCTCTGAATTTTATTCTGAAATTTTTCAAACATAGAAAAATTAAGAGAATGATAAAATGAACACTTGCTTACTTACCAGTTAAAATCAAGAGTTCAAGGGTGGTGTGACAGTGGCTCAGTGGCAGATTTCTCACCTACTGTGCCGGAGCCCTGGGTTTGGTTCCCAGTGCCTGCCCATGTTAAAAAAAAAAAGAAAAAAAATCAAGAGTTCAAGTTTTGCCATAATTTTGTTTATCAGTTTGTCTTATGTGTGTGTGTGTGTGGGGGGAAGAGCACACGAGAGAGTATCAGAAACCTTCATGGTGAGTATGAAATCAGAGAACTGGGTATAGTGCTGTTAATTTCACTCACAATAAGATGCCTGCTTTCATTTCTTCTGGGTATATACCTAGTAGCAAGATTGCCAGTTTATGTGGTAATTTTATGCTTAGCTTCCTGAGGAACTGCCAAACTGTCTTCCACAGCGGCTGTACTATTTTATTTTCCCAGCAGCAATGAATGACTGTTTCTGTTTCTCCATGTCCTCTCCAATGCTTGTTAATTTTCGGTTATTTTAATAGAAGCCACTCCAGAGGGTATGAAATATCTCGTGGTTTTGGTTTGTATTTACCTATTAGTTAATGATGTTGAACATCTCTTCATGTGTTTTTTTTTTTTTTACATGGGCAGGCACTGGGAATCAAACTTGGGTCTCTGGCATGGCAGGTGAGAACTCTGCCACTGAGCCACCATCACACTGTCCTTTTTAGCGATTTTTATATCTTCTTTGGAGAAATGTCTATTCAAGTTTCTTGCTATTTTTAAATTAGATTGTTTTTCTTTTCATTGTTGAGTTGTAGGATGTTGTGCTGGTTTGAAAGGATTTATGTACCTAGAAAAGCCATGTTTTTCATCCTAATCAATCTTGTGAGAGCAACGGTTTCTTCTAATCCCTATTCAGTACTCTGGGTTGGAAACGTAAGTTATCTCCACAGAAATGTGACTCAATCAGTTGTGGGTATTAAACTTGATTACATGGAGGCGTGTTTCCACCCATTCTTGTGGGTATTGATTAGTTTACTGGGATCCTATAAAAAAAGGAGACATTTTTGGAGAGAGTGCCTTTTGAGAATGACAAGATAGCCCCAGCAGAGCCACGAGGCAGAGAGAACCACAGAGTCTACCAGGCAGTGACCTTTGGAGATTCTGAGAGAGCAGAGAAGGACGACAGAAAGATGAGAGCCATGCAGCAGAGTCCACCAGCCACAGCAACCTTTGGAGATGAGGAGAATGCCCCTGGGGTAGCTTCATGGGGCCTGGAGAGGAAGCTAGCAGATGATACTGTGCTCTCCATGTGCCTTTCCACTTAAGAGAGAAACCCTGAGCTTCATTGGCCTCCTTGAATCAAGGTATATTTCCCTGGATGCCTTAGATTGGACATTTCTATAGACTTGCTTTAATTGGGACATTTTAATGGCCTTAGAACTGTTAACTTTTAACTTATTAAATTCCCCTTTTTAAAAAGCCATTCTATTCCTGGTATATTGCATTTTGGCAGCTAACAAACTAAAACAGATATCATTACACATTCTGGATATTGAACCCTTTTCGGATATGTGGTTTCCAAATATTTTCTTCCATTGAGTAGGTTGTTTTTTCACTTTCATGATAAAGTCCTTTGATGCACAAAAGTTTAAATTTACATGTCCCATTTATGTTTTTTTTTCTTTTGTTGCTTGTACTTTGGGTGTAAAGTCTAAGAAAACTTTGCCTAAATAGAAGACCCTAAAGATGCATCTGTACATTTTCTTCTAGGAGTTTTATTATCCTGGCTTTTATATTTAGGTCTTTGATCTATTTTGTGTTAATTTTTGTATATGGATATCTTTTGCATATGAATATCCGGTTATGTTGGCATCATTTGTTAAAAAGACTGTTCTTTCCCAATTTAGTGGACTTTGCAGCCTTGTCAAAAATCAATTGAAAAACAAAAAATCAATTGGTCCTGGATATGAAGGTCTATTTCTGAACTCTCAGTTAAATTCTGTTGATCTGTATATATGTCCTTGTGCTAGTAATGTGCTGTCTTACCACTGTAGCTTTGTAATATGCTCTAAAGTCAGAAAGTGTGAGTCCTCCAATTTTGTTTCTGTTTTTCAAGATTTTTTTTGCTTTTTAGAGTCCCTTATCCTTCCAAATAAATTTGATAGTTGCCTTTTCCATTTCTGCAGTGTAGGCTGTTGGAATTGCTTTGAGTCTGTAAATCATTTTGGGCAAAACTGACATCTTAACAATATTCAGTCTTATAATCCATGAAAATGGAAGGTACTTCCATTTATCTAGGCCATCTTTGATTTCTTCTAGCAGTGTTTTTTGTAGTTTTCTGTGTACAAGCCCTTTACATCCTTGGTTAAGTTTAATCCTAGACATTTGGTTCTTTTAGTTGCTATTTATTGTAAATGGAATTTCTTTCTTGGTTTCCTCCTCACATTGCTCATTTCTAGTGTATAGAAACACTTCTGATTTTTGTATGTTGATCTTGTACCCCACCACTTTGCTGAATTCGTTTATTAACTCTAGTAGCTTTGTTGTAGATTTTTGGGTACTTTCTGTATATAGGATCATGTCATCAAATAGTGAAAGTTTTACTTCCTTCCAATTTGGCTGCCTTGTTTTTTTCCCCTTGCCTAATTGTTCTGGATAGATCTTCCAAGACAATGTTGGAATAACAGTGGTGACAGTGAGCATAGTTGTCTTGTTTCAGATCTAAGAAGGAAAGCTTTTGGTTTCATCATTGAGTATAATTTAGCTTTGGGTTTGTCACATATGCCCTTTCTCATGTTGAGGAAGTTTCCTTCTACTCATATTTTTTAAAGTGTTTTTCTCAAGAAAGAATGCTGAATTTTGTCAAATGCCTGTTTTTTGTGTCAGTTGAGATTGTACCAGTTTGAAAATGAAAAGGTTTATGTACCCTAGAAAAGCTGTGTTTTAATCTTAATCAACTTTGTGGGAGCAACAGTTTCTTCTAATCCCTATTTAGTACTGTATAATGGAAACTTTAATTAAATTATCTCCATGTAGATGTGACTCAGTTGATTATCAAATATCCTAATCAAGTATTAAATTTGATTCCATTTGGGTCTTGATTAGTTTACTGGAATCCTATAAAAGAAGAAGTGTTTTAGAGAAAGCTTCAGAAAGCTGCAGCAGAGCCAAGCAGAGCCACGAGGCTGAGAGAACTACAGAGTCCACCAGCCAGTGACCTTTGGAGATTCTGAGAGAGCAAAGAAGGACAACAGAACACCGCAGAACCACGAAGCAGAGAGTCCACCAGCCAGCGACCCTTGGAGGTGAAGAAGGAAAACACCTCCCAGGGAGCTTCATGAAACAAGATGCCAGAAGAGAAAGCTAATAGACTTCACCATTTACCCTTCCAGCAGAGTGAGAAACCCTGAATGTCACTGGCCTTCTTGAATCTAGGTATCTTTACTTGGATGCCTTAGATTGGACGTTTCTATAGACTTGTTTTAATTGGGACATTTTCTCAGCCTTAGAACTGTGAACTAGCAACTTATTAAATTCCCCTTTTTAAAAGCCATTCCGTTTCTGGTATATTGCATTCCAGCAGCTAGCAAAGTAGAGCAGATGATCATGTGTTTTTTCTCTTCATTTTGTTAATGTATTGTAGTACATTAATTGATTTTCTTATTTTGAACCACCTTTGCATGCCTTGGATAAAACCCACTTGTTCATGATGTATATAATTCTTTTGGTGTGTTGTTATATTTAGTTTGCAAGTATTTTGTTGAGGATTTTTGCATCTGTATTCATAAGACATATTGGTCTGTATTTTTCTTTTATTGTAGTATCTCCATCTAGCTTTTGTCTTAGGATAATGTTGGCCTGAGAATGAGTTTAGATAATATTTCCTTCTGTTCACTTGTTTGGAAGAATTTGAGCAGGATTACTATTCTTGTAATGATTGGTGGACTTCACCTGTGAATCATCTGGTCCTGGGCTTTTCTTTGTTGGGAGGTTTTTGATGACTGATTGAATGTCTTTACTTGATTGGTGTATTGAGGTCGTCTACTCTAGAGTCAGTGTACATTGTTCGTGTGTTTCTAGGAATTTGTCCATTTCATCGAGGTTGTCTAATTTGTTGGTCTTTATGTTCATAGTATCCTCTTATGATCCTTTTTATTTTTGTGGACTCAGTAATAATGTCTCCCCTCTTTTCTGATTTTATTTATTTGCGTCTTCTCTATTATTTTCTTTCTTAGTCTTGCTAAGGGTATGTCAATTTGATTAACATTTTTCAAAGAACCAAATTTTGGTTTTGTTAATCCTCTCTTGTTTTTGTTTTTTTTTTTTTCCTCTTCTCCATTTCATTGACTTCTGCTCTAATCTTTATAATTTCTTTCCTTCTGCTTGATTTAGAATTAGTTTATAGTGTTTTTTTCTCATTCTTCCAGGTATGCAATTAGATCTTTGATTTTAGCTCTTTATTTAAAAAGTGTTTTTATAGATATAAATTACTCTCATCACTGTATTCACTGTATCCCATAGGTTTTGCTTATTTATTTTTATCCCATAGGTTTTGATATGTTGTGTTCTCATTTTGATTCGTCTCAAGATATTTACTGATTTCCCTTGCAATTTCTTCTTTGAACTGCTTATTGTTTAAGAAGGTATTATTTAATTTCCATTTATTTGTGGGTTTTCCAGTACTCCTGTTAATGATTTCCAGCTTCATCTCATTATGGTCAGAGAAGATGTTTTTTATCATTTCAATTGTTCTAACTTAGTAAGACTTGTTTTGTGATCCAGTATGGGGTCTATCTTGGAGAATGATCCATGTGCACTTGTAATTAATGTATATCCTGTTTTGGAGTGCAGTGTTCTGTATATAGGTCAACTTCATTTATCATGTTCTTCAAGTTCTTTGATTCCTTATCTGTCTTCTCACTAGATGTTCTATCAGTGAGAGTGGTGTATTGAGGTCTCCAACTATTATTATAGAGTTGTCTATTTCTACCTTCAGTTTTGCTAGTGTTTGCCTCATAAATTTTGAGGAACTGTGGTTAGGTGCATAGACATTTATGACTATTATTTCTTCTTGATAGAGTGACCCTTTTATTAATATGTATTGTCCTTTTTTGTCTCTTCTAACAGCTTTTGATTTGTCTGTTTTGTCTGATAGCCGTATAATTACCCCAGCTGTTTTTTGGTTATTATTTGCATGGAATATCTTTTTCCATCCTTTTACTTTCAATCTGTTTGTATCTTTTGGTCTAAAGTGAGTTTCTTATAAACAACATTTAGTTGGATCAAGCTTTTTTATATATTCTACCAGCCATGTCCTTTGATTGTGGAGTTTAATCACATTAACATTCAGTGTTATAACTGTAAAGATAATACTTACTTCAGTCATTTTGTCTTTTGGTTTTTATATGCCATATCTTTTTTATTTCTCTCTTTTCGTTTATTGCAACCTCTTTTTCTGTATAGTTGATCTTTTGTGATGTATCTCGTTGATCATGTTCTCATTTCTATTTTTTAAATACTTTCTTTTGGTTACCCTGGGGTATATTATGCAACTTAAACCTAGTAATTTGAAAAGATACCAACTTAGCTTCAGTAACATGCATATTCTCTGTTCCTGCATCCTTCAATTTCCCCCCTTTATGTTGTTTTTGTCCGGTCTTTCCTTCCAGCTATTCTAATACACTAGAAATTAAAAAAGAATATCTTTATAATGCATAGGAATAACCCTCCAGAATAACCTCTCGACTCTATTTGAAATCTTTTAGCCACTGAAACTTTATTTTGTTCCATTTCTTTTCCACATTTTGGTCAAGAAGGCTTTCATTCTACGATGCCAGGACCAGGCTCATCCCTGGACACATGTCCCACGTTGCCAGGGAGAATTATACCGCTGGGAGTCTTGTCCTATGTAGGGGAAAGGTTAGTGAGATTTTTTGCAGAGTTGGCTTAGCTAGAGAGGACACATCTCAGCATCAGGAAAGGTTCTCAGGGGGTGACTTTTAACCATAATTATAAGTAGGTGTGCTGGTTTGAAAGGATTTATGTCCTCTAAAATGGCTATGTTTTAATTCTGATCAGTCTTGTGGGAGCAACCATTTCCTTTAATTCATATTCAGTACTGTATATTGGAAATTTAATTAGGTTATCTCCATGGAAATGTGAATCCCCACTTGTGGGTATTAACTTATGAATAGAGGGAGATGTGACTCCACACATTTCACTGGGTCTTGATTAGTTTATTGGAATCTTTTAAAAGAGGAAGCATTTTCAAGAGAGTCCTTTTTTGAGAATGACGAAAGTCAGAGCCCATGCAACCAGAAATCTTTGGCGATGAAGAAGGAATATGCCCCCCAGGAGAGCTTCATGAAGCAAGAGGCCTGGGCAGAAAGCTATTGGACATTGCCATGTTTGCCATGTGCCTTTCCAGTTGAGAGAGGAACCCTGATCTTCACTGGCCTTCTTGAACCAAAGTGTTGTTCCCTGATGCCTTAGATTGGACATTTTTATAGCCTTGCTTTAATTGGGACATTTTCACGGCCTAAGAACTGTGAACTAGCAATTTATTAAATTCCCTCTTTTAAAAAGCCATTCCATCTCTGGCATATTACATTCTGACAGCTAGCAAACCAGAACAGTAGACTTAGCTTTTCCTTTGCAGGAATTATTTTCATAAGGGCAAGCCCCAAGATCAAAGGCTTTGCTTATTAAATTGGGGGCCCCTAGTACATGAGAGAATATCAGGTATTCCCTAGGAGGGGAAGTTTAATCTTTCCAAGTTTTCCCTTATTAGAGTTCTCTAGAGAAACAACCACAGGAAAGATCTGTAAATATGAGGTTTATAAAGGGGTCTCAAGCATCTGTGGAAATGGAATAGTCTAAAAAATCTGTTGGGCAGGCTGTGAAGCTGGCGACTCCAATGAAGTGTCTAGATGAACTCCACCAGAGAGGCTCGCCAGCTGAAGAAGCAGTGAAAGTCTCTTTTCCCTCAAAAACCTTCAACTGATTGGATTATCTCACTCTGGGATCCACGCCTTAATTGAACATAGATGTAATCAGCCACAGATGCAATCAACTGGCTGATGATTTAATCAGCCAGCCATTAAATGCCCTTGCAGTGACAGTCAGCCAGTGCTTCCTGACCAGACAATTGGGCATAATCATCTGGCCAAGTTGACACCAGAATCAAACCATCACAAGGTCTTGTCTTTGCAAATATTTTTTTATTTACTGCCCCAAATGCTCTGGGATGTATCGGGGTATTACATTAAGCTGGTGCTTTAGTGTGTAAAAGCTGCCTGGATGCAGTATACCAGAAGCGTAATGGCTTTTTAAAAAGGAAATTTATAAAGTTGCAAGTTTATAGTTCTAAGCCTATAAAAATGTCCAAACTTAAGGCATCCAGGGAAAGATATCTTAACTCAAGGAAGGCTGATGGGTCTAGAACACCTCTGTGAGCTGGGAAGTCACATGGCTGGCATCTGATGGTCCCTTGGTCCTGTGCTCTGTTGCTTTCAGCCTCTGATCCTGTGGAGGTTCCTTACTTTGCTTCTCTGGTGCTAGCTTTCATCTCTTGGCTTCTTTTGGCTCTCTCTAGGTTCTGACTTGCTTAACATCTCATGGCAACATCTGCTGGGCTTCAAACATCTCCAAACATCCATGTCTGTATTCTCAAGTGTTGACATCTATGTCAGCTCTGCTCAGAAGCTTCTGTCGACTCTGTCGTTTCTGACTTTCTCTCCAAAATGTTTCCTCTTTTAAAGCATTCTGGTAAACTAATCAAGACCCACCTCGAATGGGTGGAGTCACATGTCCATGCAGTCAAAGGTCACACCCACAGCTGGGCGCCTTGTATCTCTGTGGAGATAATCTAATCAAAGTTCCTACTTACAATATTGAATCAGGATTAAAAGAAATGACTGCCCCCGCAAGTTTGAGTCAGTATTAAAACATGGCTTTTCTGAGGTACATGATAGATTCAAACTGGCACACTTGTACAGAATAACAGAATCTCATTTCCTATTCTAGGATCCTTGTTTAAATAAACTGAACATACAAATTAAATGAGATAGTGGGTATTCTAGTTTGAAAGCTGCTGGAATGTGATATATCAGAAATGGAATGGCTTTTTATTTACTTATTTATTTTTTTGTCTTGGAGAGGTACCGGGAATCGAACCTGGGTCTGTGGCATGGCAGGTGAGAACTCTGCCTGCTGAGCCACCGTGGTCCGCCCTGGAATGGCTTTTATAAAAGAGAATTTATTAAGTTGCAAGCTTACAGTTCTGAGGCTGTGAAAATGTCCAAATTAAGACACCAACAAAAGGTTACCTCCACTCGGGCGGGCCACGGTTGCTCAGCAGGTAGGAATGCTTGCCCGCGTTGCCAGAGGACCCGGGTTCTATTCCCGGTGCCTGCCCATGTGAAAAAGAAAAGGTTACCTCCACTCAAGAAATGCCAATGAAGTTCAGAGTTTATCTTTCAGCTGGGAGGGCACATGGCAACATCTACTAGCTTCTCTTCTGGCTTCTTGTGTCATGAAGCTCTCCCCGGGGGTGTGTTCCTTTTTCATCTCTAAAAGTCTCCAGTTGTGTAGGTGCTAAGATTTTTTTCAAGATGGTTCCCTCTTAAAGGGCTCCAGTAAGCAACAGGTAGTCCTGTCTGGGTTGGGTTGCTGCAGTTATTCATTGACTTTAATCATGGGTGGAGACACATCTCCATGGAAACAACCAAAAAGTTCGTCCAGCAACACTGAATGAGGACTAAAGAACCTGGCTTTTCTGAGGTGTACAACAGATTCAAACTGGCACAGTGTGTTACAGAAAATATAAATTTTGTACCAAATAAGCATCTCTTCCTTTGGTCTCACACAGAAATTGAAGTTTTAAAATATAGTCAATAACATCTATATTAGGGTTCTCTAGGGAAACAGAATCAATAGGAGATATCTATAAATACGAGATTTTACAAAAGTGTCTCATGCAACTGTAGGGATGCATGAGTCCAAATTCTGTAATGCAGGCCACGTGGTAGCAACTCCAGTAAAGGACTTTAATGAATTCCCCAGGAGAGGCTGGCTATTTCAAGTAAGAGAGTCTTTCTTCTAACTTCTCCTTTAAAACCTTCAACTGATTAAAATAAATGTGACTTATTGTGGAAAGCACTCCTCTAAGCCTACTGCAGATGTAATCAGCCATAGATGCTATAAAAGTGCTGATAATATAAGTCCATGAAATGTTCTCACAGCAACAGATAGGCCAGTGCTTGCTTGACCAGACAACTGGGCACCACCATCTGGCCAAGTTGACACGTGAACCAAAATCATAGTTCACCCCTTGTCAACTTGGCAGCTATACACATCACCTTACACCATGCTTAATCTCTAAATATAAAACAATAATAGACTTATTATTATTATTAACAATGCTCATCTTTACTTCTTATAACCAGAAACACACTAAATCTCTCCCAAATAGGGTGTAGATCCTTGGGTAATATTCACTCTTAAACCTGATATCCTACAACGTAAATACTATGACATGTACAATGCAACTTATGTCATCTGATAAGGGGATAAGATAGAGAAGAAATACAAACATACTCATAACAAAACAAGAAGGAATTAGTCATACCGTTACAGTCCTTGTTTTTATAACTGACTGGTCATGTGGTTGTAGTTCAGATTTATCACTACCTTTTTCCACTATCCATTCCATGTTCCCTTTACCTTCAGCAATCACCTCAGCTGGCCATGGCTCTTTGCCTGGTGGGGTGACCCAAACCTTCATTCCTGAAGTTTCTGGGCCATTGGTAGTCCTGTCTGGGTTGGGTTGCTGCAGTTATTCATTGACTTTAATCATGGGCATGGCAGTACTAAGAAATGCCCTAGGGGATCTCCTGTATTCCAGGAAAACTCTTCTTTCCCTCCATTGTGTACCGCAATCCTATTTCCCCTTCATAGTCAGGATCATCACCCCAGCCAGTAGGCAATCCCCTTCTTTGCCTGTTGATTCAGAGGCATGAGAAGCCCAAAGTGGCCAGGTGGTAGTCTTAACTTCTTGTTCAATGGAATAGTTGTTTTGTCACCTGGTGGAAGCACTGCTCCTTCAGGAACTAAGTCCTGTAGACCAGCAGAGTTCAGGGTTGCAGGGACAGGAAGCAAAAATTTTCCTAGTGGATCATTAGGGGTAATATTTCCACTGTTTCCACCTTGATTCCTGGACCCATGAATCCTGGTTTTGGGAGAAATGACCCCATAGAGGGTATCATGGTCAGGTTCATGTGTCAACTTGGCCAAGTGGTGATACCTGTTTGTCTGGTTGGGCAAGTGCTGGCCTGTCTGTTGCAGTGAGGACATTTCATATAATTAAATCATGTTCATGTCAGCTGCATCCACAGCTGATTCCATTTGTAATCAGCCAAGGCGGGTGTCTTCTGCAATGAGTGATGCTTAATCTAATCACTAGAAGCCTTTTAAGGAAGATTCAGAGAGATAGGTTCTCTTCCTGCTTCAGCTGGCAAGCCTCTCTCGTGAAGTTTGTCCAGACCCTCCATCGAGATCATTGGCTTCAAAGCCTGCCCTGTGGATTTTGGGCTCTGTGTTCCCATGGTCCCATGAGACACTTTTATAAATTTTATATTTGTAAATGTTCCCTGTTGATTCTGTTTCTCTAGAAGACCCTAACTAATACAGAGGGGATGCTGATTCAGAGTATATACAACCTCCTGGAGTACATTGCCCCAGTCTTGCAAGGTATTGCCACCTAGTTGGCACCATAATTGAGTTTTCAAAAGGCCATTCCACCATTTCATCAGACCAGCTACTTTGAGATAATGGGGAACATGGTAAGATGAGAGAATTCCATGAACATGTGACCATTCCCACACTTCATTTGCTGTGGAGTGGGTTCCTTGATCAGAAGGAATGCTGTGTGGAATACCATGATGGTGGATAAGGCATTCTGTAAGTACAAAGATAGTAGTT
>PVIY010052101.1:0-15350 GCA_004026745.1 Myrmecophaga tridactyla | reverse complement strand
CCTGGCCTTCATACTGTCCTTCCGTGTACTCTTGAGTATACAATTCAGTTCCATCAGATTTGTGATAAACTATTTCATCCTCTCCTTGTTCATATTCAGATTCCTGTTCTCCAGATTGGTCATTAGTGTTGTCAGACAGTTCAAATGATGTTACCATGCCAGATGTGGTATTAAGACTAATTGTGACACCCTGAGAACTAGAGGAATACAAAGAAAGGCACCCAATTAGATGGAACATTAAAAATAGAATAGTTGCTACAGTTAAACCACAACTGTTGTAAAGTTATTTCAGTTAACTGATCACTACACATTTACACCATCAACAACTGAAAACAAACCTTACTAACATGCTATATTAAGTCAGTGCCATACCACCATAATGTATATAGCACCACCACTTATCATTAGCTGCAGATTATTTGACCAAGAGAATCAAATAAGCCAAATGCTTAAAGACATCTGACAGGCAAAAGGGCAGACTATATTTCATTTTAATTTTCAAAATGAAAAGGATGTCAAACGTTTCCTACAATTTCAAAGTAAAAACAGGTGTATTATTCTATAAACAGAAAATCATAGTGGAAATTTTAATAATTTGTTTTCTTTCATAAATGTATGATTCAAATTATAAACTCCTGTCTAGAAGAATCAAAATATAAAAAATTTGTATGAAATAGGCTACCAGAGGCTGGAGTGGTAGTAGGGAATAGTGAGTTAATGCTTCAATTGTACGGTTTCTAGCTGGATTATTCATGTTTCAGTAATGGACGGGGGTGATGGTAGCACAATACTATGAATGCAATTCGCATATTACAATGATATAACTATACATTTGAATGAGGTTAAACAGGGAAATTTTTTGTTTTATATATATATATATATGAATGACTAGAATAAAATTTTTTGAAAACAGAGAACCTTGCTGTAAACGATGGACTACAATTATAGCACAATCACAGAATTCTTACATGAATTATAACAAATGTACCACACTAATGCAAGAAGTTAATAATGGGATGGTGCATGGGAACTCGTATTTTATGCACGATTTTTTCTGTAAACCTGGTAACCTCTCTAACTAGAAAAAAATTCACAAAATAATGTGTGAAAGATATTTTTAACTTTCAAAAGAATAAAATTTATACTAGTCAAAAAGCTACAAAACTTAGTTCATAATCTAAATGAAATAATAAAGAAGTTTAAAAATAGCAAAAAATTCATATTCTACTCATCAAATCACAACAGTTAAATGCCAAATAGTAAAATAACAGACAGTATTTGAAATGCAAGCTTTTGCAGATAAATCTAACACCACACATATTAAGTATCTACTCCTAACAAGAACTGAATACCCCACTTTGACTTAAAAACATTTTGTGGCTAAAAATTTCCAAAGATAAATTTCAAGGGCAACTTAAATCACTCAATATGTCAAAGGACAGAATTTGAAAATTTAGTTAACTGAAAACTACATCAATTTAAAACTACATTTTTACCTGTAAAAATGTCTTTAATTAGAAAATTTATTACAAATTTATGACTCAATAATAAATGGCATATATTTGTTAATTACATTGGTAATCGAGAAGTGTGCTATATTTTCCCAATAAATGTTTCCCCATAAAATTGAAAAAAATTATTCTACCTACCAGAATACATTGAATATCTCTCTCCTTTACTTATATTTAACTATGTCAATAACAGAAAATTACTCATTATATTCAAAAATAGTCAACTAGAGTTAATGTACACCCCAAAGGAATTTCTAAAATAGTAACTCAGTAAATAGGTACATATAAATAAAAACATGAAATGAAAACAAAAGTAGCAAGATCAAACTGCAACCATCAAAAGAGTCCAATGGGTACACAGGTGGTTCAGTGCTGGAATGTTCACCTTACATGCACGAGACCTGGCTTCGATTCCCGGACCATACACCGCCCCCCTCCCCCCAAAAAAAGAGTCCAAGGTCACTGCCCTCAAACCAACCAAACCAGTTCTTTAAAAGAACAGCACATCAACTGTACCAAGCTTTCATAACTTGTACTCAACATATCTCAAAGAGCTCATTAAATACAAGACCTACACTGATTTTAAACGCTGACCTATTTATACGACAAATATGTATGGCTTCCACATCAGACACTTTACCTATGCATGTTCAAAATGCAACTGTATAAAGATATAATACCACATTGTTCAATTTATCCCATATTAAATACAAATTACAAACTGTTATCATTTTAAAGCACATTTTAAATAAATTAATACTGAGTACCTGAAATTTTCCTCATCTTCATTATCACTCTGTAAAAGATCATCATTTAGCTCTTCATCTGACAAGTCCGACTGATTCTAATTAAAATAAAAAATTAATTACTGCATGGCACTTCCATAAAGACTTGCCACAAAAAAAAATTATACTGATTGGATTATTAAAGCTTTTGCTACCAGGAAAATTTTCTAAGTTTGATATTACGAGTTGAAAATCAAGAGAATCCATATAATGGCATACTATCTAATTGCCCTAGATTAATTTTTAGGTGCTATAAGCAAGTAAGTATAAAAACAGCAAGTGTAATGATCATATTTATTCTAATTCTAATACAAAAGGAAAAAAGGAAGAGTTCTTTGATAGGGTCCTCAAAACAATTTTTTACTTATCACACACATGCAAAAAAATTATATACTTAAGATCTGACTAAATGTAAAACCATCAGACAACATCCAAAATCTAGAGACCTTAAACAAAAGAAGTACAATTTTAGAAATAAAAAGATTTTAGACAATTGGATTACAAATTGAAATGGTAAGAAATTAATATAAAATATAGTCAATATCGTTCTTTACCCTTTAGTCTGATTTATCTCAATCCTACCCAGATCAGCTTCATTCACACATATCTCTAATTTAAAAATTTCAACCTCTGTGAGACCAAAGGAAAAGACGTTATTTTGGTGCAAAATTAATATTTTCTGTAGCACACTATCTAATTTAACTTGCATGGTCAGTTTATTTGAACACAGTAACTACATGTAACCTTGAAAAACAGGGAGTGAGATCTTGCTGGTTTGCTCAGGTCGGTGTGATGTCCTGATACATCCCAGAGTAATCTGGGCTGAAGATTAAAAAGTATTTACAAAGTCCCCTTGATGGACTGCAGGAAAAGGTGAAAATATTAAGCTTTCCCACTTGGGGAAGACCTGATATTCCTGCAAGCATTGAGACTGCCAATTTGATGAGACAGGCCCTCAATCTTGGGGCTTGCCCTTATGAAATTTATTCCTGCAGAGGAGAAGCCAAGTACTTATGATTATGCCTAAGAGTCACCCCTAGAAACCCTCTTTTGTTGTTCAGATGTGGCCTCTCTCTCCAATCTAATTCGAAAAGTGAATTCACTGTCCTCCCCCCTACATGGGACATGACTCCCAAGAGTGTAAATTTCTCTGGCAACATGGGACATGATTCCCAGCGATGAGCTTGGCCCTGGCAAAGTGGGAGCGAGAAAGTCTTCTTGACCAAAAGGGGGAGGAGAAGTGAAACAAAATAAAGTTTCAGTGGCTAAGAGATGGCAAATAAAGTCTAAGGGTCATTTTGGAGGTTACTCTTATGTAGAGATAGATATACCTTTTTCAGTTTTTGGTGTACTGGAATAACCAGAGGGAAGTATCTCAAACTGTTGAACTATAATCCAATAAGCTTGATTCTTGAAGATGACTGAACAATTATACAGTCATTACATTGCTAATCATTACATTGATATTTCTTTTAGTCTCCAGTAGCTTAAAGCAGCTAGAAATAAAAACAGAAAACCGTGGAATTGTAACCCATACCAAACTCTGAAATCTCTTCTACAACTACTTTCTGCAAGGTGTTTTGAAATTTATGGCTTTTTTGTATATACGTTATTTTTCACACAAAAAAAGAAAAATTGACTGTGATGATTAAGTACAGCTATACGATGATATTGTGAACCTTTGATTGTACACTCTGGATGACTGCATGATGGTGAATATATAACATATGTCAATAAAAAATTTAAAAATAATTGAAAAAAGGTTCTCAAACCTGTCCAACATTATTCCTTAGGTATTTTAGGAAAAAAACATAATTCGTCTTATTTCATAAGGAAGTAATCCCAAGGGACTACATCTAATCATTGGCATTTAATAAGATAAAAATAAAATAACAAAGATTCCATCATCAGCCAGTTATGTGAAAGGGGGAAAATAGATCTGTATGAAAACGAAACAGAATGAGTTTCAAGGAATTTGTTCATTTCATACAGGTTTTCAAATTTGTTAGCATTTAATTGTTCACAGTACCCTGTTTTATTTAATGTGATCTTTGGGAATCGAACTCAGGTCCCTGGCATGGCAGGCGAGAATTTTCTTTTTTTAATGTAGCCACTTAGAGCTATAAATTTCACTCTGAGAACATTTACTGTGTCCCATAAGTTTGAGAATATTGAAAATGTGTTTTCATCTTCATTCATCTCAAGATATTTCCTAATTTCCCTTGTGCTGTTTTCTTTGACTTACTGATTGTTTAAGAGTGTGTTGTTTAATTTCCACATACTTGTAAACTTTCCTGTTTTCCTTATGTTTTGATTTCTAGCTTTATTCCATTGTGGTCTAAGTAGATACTTCGTATGATTTTAGTATTTTTAAATTTATGAAGATTTTATTTGTGGCCTAACATATTATCTATCCTAGAAAATGACCCATATGCACTTGAGAAGAATGTGTATTCTGTTGTAGTTAGGTAGACCGTTCTATATGGCCATATGTCTAACTGGCTACCAGTATTGTTCAAGTCATCTATTTCCTTACTGATCTTTCCAGATGTTCTATCAACTGCTGAAATTATCTTATTTCAATTGTGTCTTATTGTCTATTTCTCCCTTCAATTCTGTCCATTTTTGCTTCATATATTTTGGGTCTCTTGTAAAAATGCAGATGTTTATAATCACTGTATCTTATTGCTGGACTGAAACTTTAACCAAAATATAATATCATTGTCTCCTATCTCCTATAATCATTGTGTGTGTTTATGTGTGTACGTGCATGCATGCGCACGGAGAAGAAAAGAATTTATTCACGATCTTGCAAGACTGAGCTGGCAACCAAAATGTGGTGGCTTGCAAGCCAAGCGACAGAATGCCACAGATTTTAACCCTAAGCTTAGCATGTAGGTCCCTCCTGTTTCTTCACTGATTGGATACTCCAGAGGTTACAGCCTAACCAGATAGCCTAATTTAAATTTCCCGCGTTTTTTATTATACTTTACATTTCAGTGACCCTAGCCCTTACTTATTCAAACTTGTTTTTACCTTTATAAGAATCTGGTGCCAACTCTAGGCTTACATCAGAGGGCCTCTCCTTCCCTTGCCTGCAAGACCAGTCTGAGCTGTCTTGCAGCCCTTTGCTTAGTAAGTTCCATCTCTCTCATTCTCTGCCATCTTGTGTAAAAGCTAATCTTAATTTTATTCTTACAAATTCCCCCTTTTTCGTTTTGAGCTCCTTTAGCTTTCACATTTTCAGTTTTTTTTTTTTTTTTTCAAAAAACTTGATAGTCTTTTCAGTCTTCATCATAGGGTTCTTCCTCTTTAAGGGGGTACAAATTGTTTTGCCTATACTCAACAGACATTTGCTTGGTTAAGGCAGCCTCAATGAGTCTCTGAACTAACCCTTGGGCACGTGGGATAATGCAACACCCAAATGCTGAGTACCCCAGCTGCGATGATTAGAGAAGTTAGCATGGACAGTGCCACCCACCCCTTTTCATTTCCCAAACCAGCTTTCTAACCATCCTGTGAGGGGGTTAGTAATGCCTGAATTCTCCACCAATTCTTTAGATAAAGCTGTTATGCCTCGTAAACTTCATGAAGATGGTTTCATTTGGGGTTGTATTATTGGGGAGAAATGTATAACAACTAATCTCGACCATAACACAAACACCTCCTTTTAAAGCTAGCATCATATCTAGGATTATCCTATTTTCCTATGTCATTCAGCTAGTAGCATCCAGCTGTTCTTTATTCCCTTAACTGTATCCTTGGTGTAATTGATAAATCTTTGCTGATTATAATATATACAATTAATCCAATCCTTATTTTTGTTGATGGTAACCAACCAGAACAAGAATGACTCAAATCCTGGAGCTACTTGATTCCTGGCCTTAAACTCTTCTAGGATTCCCTATGGCATCCCTATACTATCTAAATAAATTCAATCGTTGAAGGAACCAAGTAAACTTCTTTTCTTTCTTTTTCCTTGGGTTAGAACTTCCTTCTCCTTTTCCAATGCCAGGGTAAATGGAATGGCCAAATGAACCAGAGTACAAGTCCCTCTCCATTTCTTAGGTAATACCTGTCAGAGGATGCCATTTGAACATTACCACCAAAGGTCTGCTTAGGGTATGGTTAAAACTGTAGAAACTGCCAGTACTATCCTTAGTCACATCCCACACTTGGGTACATGAAGCCATGGTCCCAAGGTCCTGGAGCCCTTCTCCCCATCTAGAGAGACAGGCAGCGTAGCTACCTGGACCGAGGCATGAAGCCAGTATGGCCCTGAGTTTTCTGCCCCTGACTGGAGGGAAAAAGAGAGGACAATGTACTACAATTTTCACCAGGAGTCGTATTCTGAAAAAGGAGTACCATACATTTGAACTCCCTTCATGTTTCTCTGTACCTATAGGAAACGGGTACAGAGATAAAGGGAGTGGGGTCAATCTGTTGTGTAAGTATAACAGTTGCTTTTGTTTAGACTCTGGACTGTATATTTAACCCATTCCATCCAGGCATTTGTATCTCCATACCCTGCCTCTATTTCTATGGCTTGCTTCAAAAACAAATTTTTTACCTTGACCACCCTGACAATTTTGGGATTATTCTGAATAGGGAAACTGGCTTCCAGCTGGGAATCCTTTGGCACTATTGAAGAGTTAACTGGAGAGGGTGTTGTTGGTATCGGGGAGAGGACTTGTATCCTGAAACTTCCTAGAAAGTCTTTTCCAATGAGATCTGACCCCATCCCATATATTCTATCAACTACTACTGCATCTCTGTTGCTGCCCCCTGCTGGATGATTGTCTGCTTTCTTGATGGTTATCACTACCGGGTTATACTGAAGATTTTTGCAATTTGGTGGGGTGTTTCCTTCATAAAAGTTTATTTTATCCTTTAATAGCCTCCAGGTCTGTGAAATTAATCCCATGTTTATGGTCTACCCTTGAAACTGGGTAGTCTACCACACATCATCCCAGGAGCGGCAAAGAGAGACTCGACTGTAACACCCCATACTGGTTCTGGACACAGGTTCTTGTTTTCCCTGCTTTATTCCCACCGATTCTCCAAGTCTCCACATTTTATTATTTGGCAAGCATCAAATTGCACAATTTGGAACCCTAAACCTTCAGTTACATTCACCACCAATCTGACAGGGCTCATTACATCCTGAATTTGGAACATCACAGCTAATATAATTATTTTCATTTTTAAATTGAGCTTTAAACCCCTCCTCTATCTTCCTTGGTAAGACTTTCTGACCAGGGTCACTTATTAGATGAAAATACAAAATTCAAACCCCCTACTTTACTTTTTCCTTCCCAGCTATTGTCTCTTTAAAGCAATTTTTAAATGGTCCAAAGTTGGAGTTACTTCCCAGGAATCAGACTGTGCTGATGGGTACATATCATCCAGCTCAGGTACTGGTCTTTTCATTCAGGTGTAGTGAGTCCAGCCTTTCTCTACCATTCAGACGGCCATCTCAGTTGTCCAGAGAACTTGACAGGGTCCTTCCCAGTGCAGTTAGAGTTTGGACTCTCTCCATGATTTGATGAGAACCCAAAAGCCGGGTTGGTGTTGACTGACAGCAAATTCAACGGGCAGGGTGTGGGCCAGCAAACCTGATGCTTTGGTCTGTGCACAGAGTTGCCTGGTCACTGTGAGGCAGATTTTCTCTTCTCCCTTTTCTCATTCACAATATGTGGATCCACGCGTCCAGTCTCAGGTCCTTCTGGCTGTCGGAAGTGAGCCTCCAACGGCAGAGTCCAAGACGTGCCATCCCTTTGCCCTCCCCAGGGGTCCTCCTCTGAAGCCTCAAATCCTGGACAAGCCACCAAAATTGTTAAAAAGAAAGCCATACCCTGAAAGAGAATAAACACTCACCCAATTGTGAAGAAAAGAATTTATTCACGATTTTGCAAGAACAGGTGTGCAAGCAAAATGTAGTGGCTGGCACTTCCTATAATCTTTTTTGACTTAAACTCTAATTGGTATGTTAGGAAAATCACAGACACGCGGCCACCACAGACCTCACCTACCCTACCTCTTTCTCTGGGGAAGTCACAAACACATACTAGGCAGCCATCCTCCAGACTTCTACTACCCCTGCACAAGTCCCCTCCTTTTCTACTGGGTGTCATTCCACAGTCTGAGGGAGATATTAAGTCTAATGAAAAAGCCCAGCCAGCGTTAAATGCAGCCTAAATGTTTATCAGAACAGAAATTCTTGGTGGCAGAGCCCCTTTCCCTCAAGGTGAATAAAAACCACTATCGAACAGTATAGATCTGTCTCTCTTCTCCAACTAGAAGTAGGGTGCACAGAACCAACCCCAACTCAGGACAGTTTTGGCCATCTCAGGAGACCAGCCATGAGGGGACTTCTTTCTACATCTGCTTTATGGACTCTATGTGCTACGTAAGTGATAAAGAGATTATTTGCCCTCTCTGGGCTGTTTATACAGTGCAAGTAATAAAGACAAAATTTGCTGAAAGTTTCTATTGCACCCTGAACCTGTGTTCCCACGCGCACCATTGTAGCAACTTGCTCCACATTGTCTGTCAATAATATATCATCTCCAACTCTCTTTTGATTACTGTTTGCTAAGGATATCTTTTCTTTTTCTTCTTCTTCTTCTTTTTTTTTTTTTTTTTCACATGGGCAGGCACTGGGAATCAAATCCAGGTCTCCAGCATGGCAGGTGAGAACTCTGCCTGCTGAGCCACTGTGGCCCGCCCTAGAGATATCTTTTTCCACTCTTTTACTCCTTGTGTCTTTGTACTTAAAGTGAAGCATATAAGTGGATCATGCTTTTTCATCCAGTCTGTCAATCTATTACATCTTATAAGAGAATTTAATCAACTGACATTTATGATAATAACAGAGAAAGGACTTACTTCTGTCAATTAGTTATTCTGCTTGTTGTTTTCGTTTCTAAATGACTCTATTACTGCCTGTTTTGCTTTTAGTTGCTTTTTTGAAGAACCATTTTGATTCACTTCTTTCCCTTTCTCTAAATTTTTTAGTTATTTTCTTAGTGCTTAGCTTTGTAACTACAATTAACATCTTAAACTATAGCGACCTTATCTATCTAGTACCAATCTATTCAGAGCAGCATACAAACTCCCTATTCCTATATATCTCTGTCCCTCACCCTTTAGTTTTTCCCTCAGATTACATCTTTATACAGTATATGCCCATTAACATAGATTTTTTAATGTTACTGTACACATTTGGCTGTTAAGTCATATAGACAGAGAACAGCTACAAACAAAAAGCACAATACAGGATTTTATATTTACCAATGTAGTTACCTTTACAATGTTCTTTATTTCTTCTTATGGCATAAAGTTAACGTCTAGTGTTCTTTTATTCCAGTTTAAGGACCCGCTTTAGCATTTTTTATATGGCAAGTCTTCTTGTAATGAATGTCTTCAGCTTTTGTTTATCTGTAAATGTCTTGATTTCTCCCTCATTTTTGAAGGATAATTTTGCAAGATACAGAACTAGTGGTTGACAGTTTGTTTTTTCCTTTAAGCACTTTAAACATGTCATCACCCATTTTTTGATCTCCAAGATTTCTGATGAGAAAACTACTGTTAATTTTATTGGGGATCACTCATTTATAACATGTTCCTTCTCTCTAGCTTCTTTCAAAATCTTTTCAGTCTTTGGATTTTGAAATTTTGCTATAATATGTCTTGCAGTTCTCTAAGGGTCTATCCTGCTTAGATTTCACTGAGTTTCTAAGACGTGTATATTTATGTCTTTCATCAGATTTGGGAAGTTTTCAGCCATCATTTCTTCAAATTTTTTTTTTTTGGCTACTTTCTCTTGTCCTTCTAGGACTCCAATGATGCATATGATCACATGCTTGATGGTATCCCACAGACCCCTCAGGATCTATTTATTTTTATTCATTATTTTTCTTTCTGCTCCTTATACCGGATAACTTAAATGGTCTTGGCTCCAACTTCACTGACACTTCTGCCTGTTCAAATCTGCTGTTGAATCCATCTAAAGAGTTTTTTTGGTGTTTTTTTTTTCAATTCCTTCCCATTCCAACAGTTTTTGTTTCTTATGCTGGATTGAAACTACTTTTGTACTTCTAGTACAAAATTTTCATCAACTACTGTGATAGTTAGGTTTGTGTATCAATTTGGCCAGCCTAGTCAAGTAAGCACCAGCCTACCTGTTGCTATGAGGCCATTTCCTGAATTTAAATTATCAGCACATTGGTGGCATCTATAGCTGATTAGTCTAATCAGCCGAAGGCTTTTAAGGAGAACTCAAATGAGAGTATCACAAACCAGCCTCTCCTGGGGAGTTCACTGAGGACCTTCATTGGAGCTGCCAGCTTGTGGCCTACCCTACAGACTTGTTTTTCTTAAACTTTTTTATTGTATAACATAACATACATACAAAGCAAAGAAAGAAAAAAGCAACAGTTATCAAAGCACTCTTGAAAAAGCAGTTACAGGACAGATTCCAGAGTTTGTCATGGGATACCATACAATCCTCTCAAATTTTTCTAGCTGCTCCAGAATATAGGAGGCTAGAAGACATAAATATTTTTTTTATCATCACAATCGACTTTTTTTTTCTTTTTTGTGAAAACTAACATATATACAAAAAAAGCAATAAATTTCAAAGCACAGCACCACAATTTGTGGTAGAACATATTTCAGAGTTTGGTACAAAATTTATATTTTGACTAGTGCATTTTCCAATTTAACTTATATGGACAGTTCAACTGAAAACCATAACTACTGGAACCTCAAATAGAGAATTAGATTTTGTTGATTTCTCCAGGTTAGTGTGATGTCTCAATAAATCCCAGAGTAATCTGAATTAAAGAATTAAATCTGAATTAAAGTGAATAAAGAAGTATTCGCAAAGTCCCCTTGGGGAAATGAGGAAAAAGAGGGAAAAAATTCAACTTCCCCATTTGGAGAATTTCTGGTATGTCTCACAAGCAGTGGGGACAACCAAATCAACAAGCCAAGCCCTCAATCTTGGGGTTTGTTCCTATGAAACTTATCCCTGTGGAGGACTGGCTAAGCCTACTTAAAATTAGGCCTAAGAGCCACCTCCAGAGAACCTCTTTTGTTGCTGAGATGTGGCCTCTCTCTCTCTTAGCCAACACAGCAAGCAAACTCACTGCCCACCCCACCCACCCTGCCCCACATGGGTCATGACTCCCAGGACTGTAAACTTCCCTGGCAACATGGGTCAGAAATCCTAGAATGAGCTGGGACTCAGCATTTAGGGATTGATAAAACCTTCCTGACCAAAACGGAAAGAGAGAAATGAAACAAAATAAAGTGTCAGTGGTTGAGAGATTTCAAAGTCGAGAGGTTATCCTGGAGGTTATTCTTACCCATTGTATAGATGTCCTCTATTTATTTAAGGTGTATTAGATTGGCTAGAGGGAAGCTCCTGAAACTGTAGAGCTGTGTTTCAGTATATATGTTTCTTGAAGATGACTGTATAATGATATAGCTTTCGCAATGTGACTGTGTGCTTGTGAAAACCTTGTGTCTGATGCTCCCTTAATCTACGGCATGGACAGATGAGCAAAAAATATGGATAAGAAATAAACAAATAGCAGGTGAACAAAGGTTAAAATAAATTGAATAGATTGAAATACTAGTAGTCAATGAGAGGAAGGGATAAGTGGTATGGAATGTATGAGGTTTTTCTTTTTTCTTTCTTTTATAATAAAGATTACACCATGTGTAATCATGGTGATGAATATACAACTGTGTGATGATATTGTGAGTCACTGATTGTAACCATGTCAAGAATGCTTTATGTTTCTTTGTTGTTTACAATAAAAATACTCAAAAAAAAATTCTTTATTCACTGTTCTAATTACTCCGGGATTTATTGGGGCATTACACTAACCTGCACAAACCAGCAAAACCTCATGCCCTACTATTCAAGGTTCCATGTATTTATGATGTTCAATTAAACTGTCCACATAAGTTAAATCAGGAAATGCACAAGTCAAAATATAAATTTTGCATCAAATAAACATTTCTTGCTTTAGTCATACATGGAAATTGAAGTTTTAAAATAGAAATGACCATCTATTTTCAACAACCCTGCAATACTGACATTCCTTCAAAGGTTATACAGAGAAGATAGGATTTAACAAATGAATATGATTGCTGAATCACTAAATTGATATCTTTTGTAGTCTCCAGTATCTTAGAGCAGCTACAAGTAAAAACCTAAAATTGTGGAACTGCCCTACAGATTTTGCACTCTTATATATCCACAGCTACATTAGACATTTTTATAAATCTCCTCTTGGTTCTGTTATTACACGATATTACTGAGGAATCTTCACCTAAAAGTATAATTAGCTTGACTGAGTATCACAGCCATATAGTAAAAAGCCATCACATTCTATGACTTTTAAAAACTTAACATATAGAACTGTTTTGATATTTAGTGAGAATGAGAATAACAAGTATTTTTAAACTATATTTAAAAAACAGGAATTTAATATTTCACTTTACTCTCTCGCTTTTCATTTCTACTTTTTTTTTTTTTTTTTGGTAAGCTATACAGCAAGGGTCACATTTCATTCTTTTTCCATGTGAGTTAGCCCTCTACTGCAGCACTATTTGCAGAATTTTTGTTTGTTTGGTTTTTTGTTTGTTTGAGATGCGTATTGCCAGGAATCGGACCCGGGTCTCCCACATGGCAAGCAAGAATTCTACCACTGAACTACCCTTGCACCCCCTAATTACTATTCTTAACATTATGTTTTATAATATTCAAAATATATTGATAGAGGTGGTTACGGCAAAACTATATGTACACACACCTTTACATACACACATATATGTTACATACACTGGCATACACAAATTGAGAGATACATGCTCATAATTTTTTACCTGCTCAAAGACACTTATAAAAATCTTCCTTAGGTTTTAGTGCTTTAACCTCATTAATTTAAATGTTATATATCTCTAAGTAAGTTTATATATAGGCATATCAATTAATAACTTCAAAAAGTGAATTCCAAAACCACTATGCAACATCATTAACCTTCAAATGTTAAGGTACTTTAGGGCAAGGAATAATCTTATGTTACTGCTGTCATAAACCCACTATCTGCTAGAGCACACGGGACACAGTAGAAACTAAAATATTTGCTTAAAAAGAGTTGTAAGTTATCAGATAATTTACTAATAGATTACTTTAATCAGTCATCTCTTCATAAACTTAAAAAATACTTCAATTCACAAAATTTTCATACATACCCAACTTTCCAGAATCACACCCCACGGATAAGTGGCATATCTTCCTTTAAGTACAACTAAATTACTATCAGTTAGTCTCAGGAAGACCTATATTTCTTACCTTTTTGCCAGACAGCAAATCTTCTCCAAGTAAATCATCTTCAAGTTCACTAGGGATAAAAAGAGGTATGTCAGTATTATTCCTACTAGACATTTTCTTTGTCATACTAACAACTACACTGCAAAGTCTGTAAGTCATTGGGAAATTTACCATGGACTTTAGTTTAGGTCTTGGATACTTTCATGATAAGTTGCTATACTTATCATTTTCTCTGTTAATAATGAAAATACATTTTCAAGTACATAGGAAAATTTTAGTTATTTAAATATGGGGAAGCTTTGCTGTAAGAGGTGGCTCACTATACTTATAATCTTGGTTTTGCTAAGACCTCAACTGGACCTTTTCAATAATCAATCAGTAAAAGAAATAACTATAATAAGTAAAATCTAAGCTTTCTCCTACCTCTAAAAATCTATGATGAAAGAGGAAAATATGTTCAAAATCATTAATTAAGAAAATAAAAGCAGAAACCACAGAGATCATTTGACACTCATCGAACTGGCAAAAACTGAAGAAAAAAAAAACACTAATGATAAGGACATAAATTCAATCACAGTTACTAGTGGAATAGTTTTTACAGCATGGTAGTCAAATCAATCATTTGCAATTTTTTCCCCAACATGTTTATATTTTGAAGCAATCAGGCACAGGCTTTTTCACAATTAAAATAGAAAGCTTACCAAGACTTGAAGACCTTCCCTTAGTACTAAAAGAACTGCATGACTTTTTCGATTTATATAGACAGAAATCAGGGGAATATGTGTGGGTATGAATTTTAAGAGTATGTATAAGGGTGGGAAGAATATAAAGCTGGATGAGGCTGAATGGGCCCACTAAGCAGAGTAGCTCGAGAGGTTAGAAAAGGCATTAACAGTTTGTTTGGACGGTTGGCTGAATCATGGATCAAAAGGTGGCCAAGATTACCTGAGGCTGAAATGCCAGATCTGCCCTGGTATAATGCAGATGAAGGGATCCAACAGCTTAGCGAGACTGGAAAGTCAGAGCAGATTTATCAGGGAAAGCCTAATCATAAACTCCAGGGAGGTCCAGAGGATATACTTTTTTTTTTATAATTTTTTTTAATTAAAAAAAATTACAAGAAAGAAACAGAAACATCCTTAATATATGTTCATTCCATTCTACATATATAATCAGTAATTCACAATATCATCACATAGTTGCATATTCATAATCATGATCATTTCTTAGAACATTTGCATCAATTCAGAAAAAGAAAAAGACAACAGAAAAAGAAGATAAAAAGAGAAACAGAAAAAAAAAATTTTACATACCATACCCCTTACCCATCCCTTTCATTGATCACCAGCATTTCAAATAAAATTTATTTTAACATTTGTTCCCCCTATTACTTATTTTTATTCCATATGTTCTACTCATCTGTTGACAAGGTAGATAAAAGGAGCATCAGACACAAGGTTTTCACAATCACAGTCACATTGCGAAAGCTATATCATTATACAGTCATCATCAAGAAACATGGCTACTCAGAGAGGCTGGAGGGAACTGCCTGAAAATGTACAGCTGTGTTCCAGTAGCCATGTTTCTTGATGATGACTGAACAATGATATAGCTTTCACAAGGAGACTCTGCGAATGTGAAAACCTTGTGTCTGATGCTCCTTTCAGCTACTATATCAACAAAAGAGTAGAACATATGGAATAA
>PVIY010052100.1:0-15352 GCA_004026745.1 Myrmecophaga tridactyla | reverse complement strand
TGAGGCAGCCTGAGAGCAGCTCTAGGAAGCTTTCAGGAGGCACGTGGGACAATTATACACCTAGGCTGCTATGCCTTCCTCACTGAAACCACGGTGTGTGTATGTGTGTGTGTGTGTGTGTGTGTGTAAGTCTCTGCTTCTCACGTGCATTACAAATATCCTCTCCCAGATAGTGGGCTGCCATTTCACTCAGTGATATCTTTTGATGAACAGATGTTCTTAATTTTAATGTAGTACAATTCACCCATCTTTTCCTTTATGGGTATTGCTTTTTGTATATATTTTTAAAAAGTCTTTCCCTACCCTGAAGTCATTCTCCTGTATTATCTTCAGTCTACCTGCAATTAACTATTATGTATGGTGTGATGTAGGAGTCAGGCTTCATTTATTTTTTCCCACATGGATATCCTATTGTCCCGCGGCATTTATTTAAAACTCCAGCCTTTGCTTTCTGATCTGCATTGCCAGCTTAGCCATAAACTCAAGTGTCAGTAAGATGTGTGGGTCTGTTTATGGACTCTCTTCTACTCCAGTAGCCTATTTGTCTATCCTTGTACCTGACCCACTCTGTCATATAGTTTTAAATCAGTCTTATTTATATGGGGTAAAGTAAGTCCTCACACCATTTTTTTCTTAAAGAATGTCTTAGCTATTTTGGAGCCATTTCGTTTCTATATAACCTTTAGAATTAGTCCGTCAAGACCCTCTAAAAATCCTGTTGAGATTTTGCCTGTGAATGATTACATCAATTCTGTTGATCAATGTGGAAATAATTGATATCTTTACTATATTAAACCTTCCAACCCAAGAAGGTAATATATCCCTCCAATTATTTAGGTGTTGTGGTTTCTGTAGAAAGCTCTAGAACACATTTTGTTATATTTATTCCTAGGTATTTGATTTTTTGATGTCTTTATATATGGTATCATTTTAAAATTTAAATTTTATGTTTTGGGCATATCTATAGCAATACAATTGTCATTTCTATATTTATCTTATATCCAGTAACACGGCTTAAAAATATACATTAATTCTAAAAAAATTATTTGTGAATTTCTTTGGATTTTAGGTGTACACCATCATAGTATCTAAAAATAATGACAGTGTTAGTTCTTTGTCTTTATATTTTAACTTGTTTGCCTAAAAAGAATGAAGTTGATATCTGGACTCTCTTCTCAAGGAAAGCGAGGACCTGAGATCACTTTCTTGCATGCCATCCTCTTGTTAGTCACGTCTAATATTTTAGTTCCGTCTTGTTGTAACAGAGCAAGTATTCTGAATTTTTATGAGATCCAACTTCTCAGCTTATACTTTTATGGGTTATGCTTTTAGATATGATTCTGAGTGTTCTTGCCTCCGTAGAATCCAAACATTTTCTCATATGCTTTTTTTCTAAAACCTTCTAGTGTTTTTCTAAAACTTTTTCTAAAAACACTTGAGTCCCTGATCAATTTAGGTTACTTTTTGTTTAAGATGTGAGAATTAGGTTATGATTTCTTTTTCCTATGGATGCCAACTGCTCTGGCACCATTTGTTGAAAAAGCTATTCTTCCTCCATTAAATTGCTTTTGTGCCTTTGCTGAAAATCAGTTGAACATATTTCTGTGTCTTGATTTCTGGATTCTCTATTATGTTTCATTGATCTGTGTGTCTATTCCTTCACCAATATTACACTGACTTGATTACTACAGCTATGCAATAAGCCTTAGTATCGGGCAGAGTGTTTCTTCCTAATTTATTTTTCTACATCAAGATTGTTTTAGCCATTTTAGGGCCTGTGTCATTCTATACAGATTTTCTTAGTCAGAGTTCTCTAGAGAACCATGACCAACAGGATTTAATAAACCAGCCTTCTGATTTATCAACCAGCCACAAAATATCTTTGCAGCAACAGTTAAGCCAGTGCTTTCCTGACCAGACAACTGGGCATCATCAGCTAGCCAGGTTGACACCAGGACCATCACAGTCTATCACTTGTCAACATGGCAGCTATACACATCACCTTGAAAGATGCTTAATTTCTAAATAGAACACAATAAGAGACATATGCTTTGCTTAACAGTGCTCAACTGCTCTGTGTACAACCAGAAATGTACTACATCTCTCCAGAATAGGGTGCATGTCCTTATGTAACATTCACTCTTCAACTTGATATCCTATAATTTAAATACTATAATATGAACAATGCAACTTATGTCATACGATAAGAGGAAAACAACATATTTGCTTTATGTAGAAATATAAACATAATCATAACAAAACAGGAAGGAAATATTTATACCATCACAGTCCTTGTTTCTGTAACTGGCCGTCTGGTCATATTTTATATTTATCACCACTGTATTAGTTAAGGTTCTCTAGAGAAACAGAATCAACAGGGAACACTTGCAAATATAAAATTTATAAAAGTGTCTCACCTGACCGCAGGAACACAGAGTCCAAAATCCACAGGGCAGGCTGTGAAGCCGACGACTCCGATGGAGGGTCTGGATGAACTCCGCAGGAGAGGCTCACCAGCCGAAGCAGGAATGGAACCTGTCTCCTCTGAGTCCTCCTTAAAAGGCTTCCCATGATTAGATTTAGCATCACTCATTGCAGAAGACAGTCCCCTTTGGCTGATTACAAATGGAATCAGTTGTGGATGCAGCTGACGTGATCATGACCTAATCCAATGAAATGTCCTCATTGCAACAGACAGGCCAGCACCTGCCCACTCAGATAAGCAGGTACCACAACTTGGCCAAGTTGACACGTGTCCCTCACCATGACAACCACCTTCTTCCACTACCCATTCCATGTTCCCTTTACCCTCAGCAAGCACTTCAGCTGGCCGTGGATCTTTGACTGGTGGTGTGACCCAAACCATCATTCCTGAAGTTTCTGGGTCATTTATAGTCCTGCCTGGATTGGGCTGTTGCAGTTTCCATTGACTTTAATCACAGGACATGGTAGTACTAAGAGACGCCATAGGGGATCTCCTATATTCCAGGAAAACTCTACTTTACTCCATTGTGTAGTTGCTGTCCTATTTCCCCCTGATAGTCAGGGTCAATCACCCCAGCCATTAAAGTAATCTTCTCTTTACTTATTGATCCAGGGGCATGAGAAGCCAAAAGTGACCAGGCGGCAGTCTTAACTTCCAGTTTAATGGGGTCACTGGTAGGAGTACTCCTCTTTTTAGAACTAAGACCTGTAGACCAGCAAAGCTTAAAATTTCAGGGACAGGAAGCAAAAATTTTTCTAGTGGATTACTAGAAATGATAGTGAGTGTTGCCACTCCCATTTCCACCCCTTGATTCCTGGACCCATGAATCCTGGGTATAGGAGAAACAGCACCATAGAGTAGACACTGATTCAAAACATACACAGCCTCTTGAAGAACATTGCCTGAGCCCTGCAAGGTATTGCCACCTGGTTGGCACCATAATTGGTTCTTCAAAAAACCATTCCACAGTTCTATCAACCCAGCTGCCTTTGGAGGATAGGGAACATAGTAAGACCAGAGAATTCTATGAGCATGTGCCCATTCCCACATTTCTTTTGCTGTGAAGTGGGTTCCTTGATCAGAAGCAATACTGTGTGAAATACCATGATGGTGGATAAAACATTCCATAAGTCCACAGATGGTAGTTTTGGCAGAAGCATTGCATGCAGGGAAAGCAAACCCATATCCAGCATATGCAGGGAAGGCAAATACATATCCAGAATATGTGTCTATTCCAGTTAGAACAAATCACTACCCCTTTCGTGATGGAAGTGGGCCAATGTACTCAACCTGCCACCATGTAGCCAGCTGATCACCTCAGGGGATGGTGCTATATGGGGGACGGATTGTGGGTCTCTGCTGCTGGCAGATTGGGCACTCAGCAGTGACCATAGCCATGTTGGCCTTCCTGAGTGAAAGTCAACATTGCTGAGTCCGTGCATAACCATCATCCCTACCACCATGACCACTTTTTCATGAGCCTGTTGGGCAATGAGAGGAGTGGCTGGGGAAAGAGGCTGACTGGTGTCCCCAGAAGAGGTCATCTTATCCACTTGATTATTAAAACCTTCCTCTGCTGAAGTCACCCTCTGGTAAGCATTCACCTGAGACACAAATATCATTATGTTTTTAACCCACTCAGAAGGGTCTATCCATTTACCTCTTCCCCAGACCTCTTTGTTACTAATTTTCCAATCATGCTCCTTCCAGGTCCCTGACCATCCAGCCAAATCATTAGCAACAGCACATGAGTCAATATACATATGTACCTCTGGACAGCTCTCCTTCCAAGCAAAATGATCAACCAGGTACACTGGTCGAAGTTCTGCCCACTGGGAGGATTTCCCTCCACCACTGACCTTTAAGGACATCCCAAAAAGGGCCATAGTGCTGCAGCTATTCACTTCTGTGTGGTACCTGCATATTATGCAGGACCACCTGTTAACCAGACCTGAATTTTCTCATCCTCATCAACTGTCTGTAAGGAACTCATGAGGTGACAGCTTAGCTCTGTCAAAGAGAAGGTAATGTGGCAGGACTGGGGGCCATTGGCATTTGGGCCACTTCTTCATGTAACTGACTTGTGCCTACAGGACCTTCTCAAGCCCTATCTCTTATATACCATTTCCATTTTGTGGTGTAGTGCTGCTGCACACGCCCAACTTTATGGCTTAGTGGGTCAGACAATATTCAGCTTATGATAGGCAACTCAGGTCTCATGCTAACTTGGTGGCCCATGGTTAAGCATCCAGTCCCTACTGAGGTAGCAAGCTAAAAGCTGTTTCACAAAAAAAGAGTAGTTATTTGCAATGGATGACAAGGCTTTGCTCCAAAGTCATAAGGGCTTACATTGTAATTCTCCTAGAGGGGCCTGTCAAAGGCTACAGACAGCATTTCTGTTTGCCACAGACACTTCCAGGATCAATGAATCTTCTGGATCATACGGCTCAAGTGATAGAGCAACTTGCACAGCAGCCTGGACTTGTTGCAAAGCCTCCTCTTGTTTTGGTCCCCACTCAAAACTAACAGCTTTTCTGGTCACTCAGTAAATGAGCTGGAGTAGCACACCCAAATGAGGAATATGCTATCTTTAAACTCCAAAGAGTCCAAATAGATGCTGTTCCTCTTTTTAGGTCATAGGAATGGCCAGATGCAACAGTTTATCCTTCACCTTAGAAAGGATATCTTGACATGCCCACACCACTGGACACCTAGAAATTTCACTGAGGTGGAAGGCCTCTCTATTTTTGTTGGATTTATCTCTCATCCACTGACACACAAATGCCTTACAAATAAGTCTATAGTAGTTGCTACTTCTTGCTCACTAGGCCCAGTCAACATGATAACATCAATTAATGGACCAATGCGACGTCTTGTGGGAGGGAGAAACAATCAAGTTTGCTGTGGACAAGATTTTGTCATAGGGCTGGAGAGCTGATATACCCCTGAAGTAGGAAGTGAAAGTATATTTCTGCTCTTGCCAGCTGAAAGCAAACTGTTTCTCATAATCCTTATTGACAGCTATTGAGAAAAAAAGCATTTGCCAAGTGCTATACCTGCATACCAGGTACAAGGGAAAGTGTTGACTTGCTAAAGAAATGATACCACATCTGGAAGAGCAACTGAAATTGAAGTCACCACCTGGTTAGGTTTATGATAATCCACTGTCACCCTCCAAGACCCATATGTTTTCTGCACAGGCCAAATAGGAGAGTTGGACGGGGATGTGGTGAGAATCACCACCCCTGCATCTTTCAAGTCCTTAAGAGTGACACTAATTTCTGAAATCCCTCCAGGAATTCAGTATTTCTTCTGATTTACTATTTTGCTAGGTAGGGGCAGGCAGTTCTGGTGGCTTCCATTTGGCCTTTCCGACCATAATAGCCCTCACTCCTTGTTTTAGTCTGTCAAAGCTGCCAGAATGCAACACACCAGAGATGGGTTGGTTTTAATGATAGGGGATTTATTTAGTTAAAAATGCATAGTTCTTCAGAGGAAAGGCAGCTAACCTTCAACTGACGTTCTTTCTTATATGGGAAGGCACAGGGTGAACTCTGCTGGCCTTCTTTCCAGGTCTCTAGATTCCAACAACTTCCCCCAGGTTGATTCCTTTCTGCATCTCCAAAGCCTGGGCCAAGCTGCAAGTGCTGAGATGAGGTATGCTGAGCTGCTTGGGCTGTGCTATGTTGTGCTCTCTCATTAAGCACCAGCCAATTAAATCAAACATCATTCATTGCAGCAGACTCGCCTCCTAACTGACTGCACGTGTAATCAGTGACAGATGACCTTCACATGCCATTGGCTCGTGCCCACAGCAACAAAACTAGGCACCTTCACCTGACCAAGTTGACACCTGAGCCTAACTACCCCACTCCTCAAGTCAGAGAGTCAACGTGGGGATTCTGCCAGTTGTTGAGTATGTTGATTCCCATTATGCATTCCAGAACTGGGTAAATGACCACAGATGGATCTGGGGTCCCACTCAACCCACTGTGAGATAGGCCTGAGCTTAAAACTCCGTCAATCACCTGACCTCCATAAGTCCCTACTCTGACTGATGGACTAGAGTGATGTTTGGGTCCCCTGCAATTAGTGTCTCTTCTGAGCCAGTGTCTAATAATCCCCAAAATATCTGGTCATTTCCTTTTCTCTTATGGACAGTCACCCTGGTAAAAGGCTGTAGGTCTCCTTGGGGAATGCCTGGAGGAAGGTTAACAGTGTAAAGTTTGGGCAGTGTAATAGGGTCATTCCCCAAGGGTACCAGACCCTCCCCTCATTCAAGGGGCCCTGGGTCTGTAAACTGTCTCAAATCTGGGAATTGATTAGGGGCCATGGCTCTCCATTTTTGTAATTCAAGTTAGACTTCTGTTCATTGACCTAGAATTCTTCTGCTTATACAGCTCAAACAAGAGTTTAGTAGACTACCCATCTATTTAACTTCTAGGGACCCCATGATCTACTAGCCAATGCCATAAGTCTCTGCTAGTTAGATTATTTTGACTCCTATTTTGAGTCTGCTACCAATGTGGTGGCCACACCCACTTTGTCTATGGTGATTAACTGTCATCACATGGCTTCTGCCAACTCAGAATCCAATCATCCACATTGTGTTTAAGGATTCCAGCTCAGTGACAGCAGTTCCCACAGTAATATCTGACCTACAGAGAAGGGCAATGACAGAGCTATCCAGGGATGATGGCGCTGGTCTCACAAACTCATTTCTCACAGTTCTGGTGAAAGGTGTGTCCTCTGGACATTCCTGGTGTATGCGAGCAGGTCTTCCATGAAAAATCCACTCTAACATACCAATATCTCTAAGCCTCTGGATCCCTTTATCTACATTATACCAAGGAAGTTCTGGCCTTTCAACCTCATGTAAATTGGCCACCTTTTGATCCATATTTCAACCAATGACACAAACTGTTAATACCGTTTCTAGCCCCTCAAGCTACAACTTTGAATGCAGAATCTCTGCTTAGTGGGTCCATATCAATAAATTCACCTTGATCTGACTTTATATACCTTTCACCATTATCCCACACCTTTAATATCCATTCCCACACATATTCCCCTGGATTCTGTCTATATAGATTGGAAAACTCATGTAGTTCTTTTGAAGTATAGTGTACCTCCTAATGGGTCACACTTTGTACCTCAACTTTCAGAGCCTGTTGGGGCTTTTGCCTAGTTATAAATCTTGAAGAAAAGAGGGGTGGTGCAGGTCGGTCATGAAAAGAAATGGAAGTGCATTTTTACAAAATGAAGGTTTGTGGCAACTTTGCATTGAGCAAGTCTATCAGTGCCATTTTTCTAACAACAGTACTTACTTCATATCTGTGTCACATTTTGTTAATTCTTGCAATATTTCAAACTTTTTCATTATTATTATATCTATTATGGTGATCTGTGATCAGTGATCTCTTTGATGTCACCATTGTAATAATTTTGAGGTGCCACAAACCATATAACTCAGCGAACTTAATAAATATTGTGTGTTCTGACTGCTCCACCAACTTGCCATTTTCCCATGTCTCCCTCTCCTCAGGCATGGTCACCCAAGAGCTCTGATGGGGATGTACAACAAGATTAATATTGTTTTCATGCCTGTTACCACAATCTCCTTTCTGCAGCCCATGGATCAGGGAGTAATTTATTACTTAAGAAATTTATTACATTAAGAAATACATTTCATAAGGCTACAGCAGACTTAAATCATCATTCCTCTGATGTATCTGGGCAAAGTCAGTTGAAAGCCTTCTGGAAAGGATTCCCCATTTTAGGTGCCATTAAGAACATTCATGATTCATGGGAGAAGGTCAAAATACCAATATGACCAGGTGTTTGGAATAAGTTGGTTCCAAATGAATGGCCTTTGGAATAAGTTGATTCCAAACTTCATGGATTACTTTGAGGAGTTCAAGACTTCAGTGGAGGAAGTTACTGCAGATATGGTGGAAATTGTAAGAGAAATAGAATTAGAAATGCAGCCTGAAGATGTGCCTAAATTGCCGCAATCTCATGATAAAACTTGAATGGATAAGGAGTTGCTTCTTATGAATGAGCAAACAAAGTGGTTTCTTGAGATGGAAACTACTCCTGGTGAAGATGCGGTGAACATTATTGAAGTGACAACAAAGGATTTAAAATATTGCATAAACTTAGTTGATAAAACAGCAGCAGGGTTTGAGAGGATTGACTCCAATTTTTAAATTCTATCATGAGTTAAATACTATCAAACAGCATTGCATGCTACAGAGAAATCTTTCATGAAAGGAAAACTTGATCAATGCAGCAAATTTCATTGTCTTATTTGAGATATTACCACACCATCTCAACCTATAGCATCCATGACCCTGATAGGTCAGCAGCCATCAACATTGAGGCAAGGTCCTCCACCAGCCAAAGAGAAAGACTCGCTGAAGGCTCAGATATTGAATAGAATTGTTCAGCAACAAATTAGTTTTAATTAAGGAATGCACTTTTTTTTAGACATAATGCTATCGCACACTTGATAGACTACAGTATAGTGTAAATGTAACTTTTATATTCACTAAGAAACCAAAAAAAAAAAAAGCTTGACTTGTTTTATTGAGATATTTCCTTTATTGCAATGGTCTGAAACCAAACCTGCAATATCTCTGAAGTATACCTGTATAGATTTCCGGGATCACGCTGATGATAACACCGGAGAAAACACTGGCTTCTCTCTTCACTTTTCAGATATTATTCTATCATTTTCCATAATCGGTTATTGTTAATTATGAACAATTGCATTCTTTTATAGATTATGTACCACTTATCTCTAGTTGATTTTATGATTTTCTGTTAGCAAAGAACACTAGACATCCATGGTAGAATCTAAAAATTGTTCACTAATATCTACTTTTCCTGCATTCCTTTTAGTCATGGAATCTCTGTGTTTTGGCTGAGCACAGGAACTACCTATCCAAGGACTGCTTTTCCCAGGCTGCATGATGTGCTCATGCTGCTAAGCTCTGACCAAAAGAATGTGATCAGAAGTGATGTGTGCAAGTTCCAAGTTATGCCCTCTAAAAAAGCCCATTTGTCCTTTGTTTCCACTTTCCCCTCTCCTGATGGCTGGAATTCTGTCTTGGTTGCTGTCCATCAGCTCAACCAACCATGTAAGAGAAACACTAAGGACATGGTGCAATGATAAGGCAAGTAGGGTTCTGGACCCCCTACCAGTTCAGACTTTCTGGATAGAGAGAAGAAAACTTATTCAGTGTTTAAGCCACTATGGTATTGGACCTTCTACAGTAGCCCAAATCAATATGCTACCTAATATATCAAGCAGCTTTTGTCCACTGTACCTCACTTTAGGTAGCCGTCATTTAAGATCTTTTTCTAATCTTCCCTTGCACACAGATTTTTCAATTTTTTTAAAACGGAATCATGTTATTCACATTGTTTTTCAACTTGATTTTTCCACCCCTAACAATATACTTTAAAAGTGATGCTAGTTAGAAAATATTGATACGCTTCATTTATTTAGTAACTACATAACATTTTATGGTATACACATTATAATTTATTTAACCAAGTTTTCTCAAACTATTTTACCAATGTAATGATGTAATTTAAATCCTTGTATGTTTTATTCTTGCATTTATATGAACATTTCTATAGGATAGATATCTATAGGTGATATTACTGGGCAACAGTTATACATGTTTAAAAATTTAATAGGTTGATCCAGCCAAATTGCTCCTCCAAAATAAGTGTGCTACTTTATACCCCTCCTAAAAATGCAGTATGTCCTTTCCCTTAGCCTTATCAATACTTAATATGATCAATGTAATGAGTAGAAAATTCTGTTTAATGTCTATTTTCTTAATAATTGATGACAGTACCCTTTATAAATTATTTCTATGTGATTTTCCTCTTCAATTCTTCACATAATTTTCTATTGAATTGTTTTCCTTTTTATTGATTTGTGGGGATTATTTTCTTCTAGAGTTATTAAACTTTTTTAGGTATATGACATAAATATTTTCTCCAAGTCTCTGTATCATTTGTCTCTTAAGTGTGTAGCATTTTTCACTATACAGGAGTCTTACATTTTTAGAAACTGAAATTGTTCTCTTCCTATTTCTTTCTTTATGGATCCTTGTCTACGAATTGTCTAAGAGAAGCTGGCAAACTTTTTCTGCACAGGCTCAGATTGTAAATGTTTTAGGCTTTGTGAGCTGTGCTGTCTCTCTCCTAACTGCTCAACTTCGCTGTTGCATTACAAAAGCAACCACAGATGATAAACAAGTGGGCATAGCTGTGTTACAATAAAGCCTTACTTCAAAAATCAGGCTGTGGGACAAGCTTGGCCCAAGAGTTGTAGTTTTCTGATTTCTGGTCCAAGCTACATGCTCAGTGTTATGAATGGAAGGGGGGTTATTTTCAACACAAACATGGACCTTCAAAAACGTTCAGGCAACTCTTACTTCAGGTTCAAGTGATATAATCTGATTTGTGCAGAGTCCACTTGGTGGGGTAAATTTGGGAGCCTTCTCTCATCTTCAAGTGCCTTCCCCACAGTCCCTCAAAATTCAGAACCCCCCAGGATCCCCTTCTATCTCCCATGCCCCACCTTCTCAAGCCCCCAGCCCCCTGCCTGGCATTTTCTGTTCTGTCAGGATCTGCTCCGGACGGGGCTGGGGAGAGGAACTGGGTCTCAGTGAGGAAGAGGGGAGGGGCTCTGCCCTCTGATGGCCTCGTCTCTGGAGAGATTCTACAGAAAATCTGCCAACTGGGGCTTAAGGCCTCCTGAGACCACCTGGAGTAACTTTTCCTTCTTAGGGCAAGTGGCTAGGATTTTAAACGTGCTTGCTTTTTATTGGATTTAAATAAGGTACGGCAAGGTCTCTCTGCCCTTTTCAGGGATAGGTTGTCTGTCTGCAAATCGTTTATTAGGAGTCCCTTGTTGTCTAGAGCCATGCTTGTACTTTTACAGCTCCATAAAAGATTGGAGAGAAAACTGCTCACAAGTGTCTCAGATAAGGCAAAATAAGAATATGACAGTATCACCTGAGAAACACAATAAAGGAATGCAAATATTTGTCCCACTTGGCTGACGCTGTCTGGGTTTGGCTACTATTTCAGTTATCTATTGCTGTGTAATAAACCTCTCCAAAACTTAGTGGTTTAGACAACAATGAATTATTCTTTGTCACAATTCTGCAACTTAGGAGTTTGGGTAGTGTTGCACAGCTCTTCTGCTCCTTGTCTAGCATTGACTGCATAGAAACGGTACCTGCTGGGCCGGAGGTCCCAGAAGGCTCCACTCACGTGTCTGGCACCTCAGTGTTCTCCCTCTCTCCATGTGGGTAACCCGAGCCCAGCCCCATTGTTCACTTCCCCTCCCCTGGAGCTTCCCCACAGTGTGGCCATCTCAGCAGCTGGACTCCTTACCCTGCCTGGATTCTAGGAGGGGGGCAAGAAGAAGAAGCTAACACCCCTCTTAAGGCCTGGGCTTGGACATTCCAGGACATCACTTCCACCATGTTCGTTTGGAAAAGGCAATTCCTGAGGACCACTCAGATTCGAGGGAAAAGGAAGTCAACTTCCTCTCGATGCGTGGTAGGTCATGTGTAGGGAGGGGTGGAATTAGTGTGGCCACTGCTGGAGATCATAACCACATCTTTGGACTGATAACCTTATCAGGTGAGCTAACTCAAGCCCAGGTCTGATGTCCCAAGCTGGGCTGTTTGGACAGTTGGAGAATCATGTCTTCAGACAGAGTCTAGAATGAGTGTGGGTAATACCTGACTTCCCAATTTTTAAATTTCCTTTTGTTTACTAATGTTTTTGAATAGACAAAGTGTGAGCATGATACAAAATTCAAAAGTTAGAGGTAAGTCTTTGCCAATACTTCTCTGTCAGTTATCCAACTTTCTTTGCCTGAAGAAAACACTATTAGCAGTTTTTTTTATAGCCTTCCAGAATGCTATTTTGGGTTTTACACTAATGATAAAAACTGCTGTGCCCGCAGTTCTGTACCTTTTATTTTCCCTTTAATAATATATCTCAGAGATCTCTCCATATCAGCTCATACAGACACCTCATTTTTCAAATGTTACACAGTATTCTGTTATATAGATGTACAATTATTTAACCCATCTCTTAATTATGGAAATTTAGATGGTTTCATATTTTGTTATTGGAAACATCACAGTAGATATCCTTACAGGTCATTTTATACATGAGCAAATCTATCCATAAGACAAATAACTACAAGTGGAATTACTGAGTCAGACAGTATGTGAATTAATAACTTAGAAAGATGTTAGCAAATTCTCACCTTAGCAATTTCACTCATTTACACACATCAGCAATGAATGAGTGAGAATGCTGTTTCCCATAGCCACACTAAAGGGAATTTCTTATTTTTGCCAATCTGAGAGTGAAAACTGTGTCTTACTTTAGTTTTATCTTAATTTATAGTTTTCTTGTTATAAGTGAGTGTTTTAACTAGTGTTCTCCAGAAAAACAGAACCGTCAGGATATATATGTATAATAAGAATTAGATCACATGACTGTGGGGATTGGCAAGTCTGAATTCTGCAAGACAGGCCACAAGTGGAAACTTGATGAAGGTGGAGCTGAATTCTGTGGAGAAGGGGCAAATCAGGAACTTCAGTGAAGGAGATGATGAATTCCCCAAGAGAACACGGATGTCTGGAGTAGGGATAGAAATTCTTTTTGACTTTTCTTCCTTCCTATTAAGGCTTCAACTGAATGGATGAGGAGACTTGTGTCATTGCCGAAGACAATCTCTTTTATTAATTGTAGATGTAATCAGACATAGATGCAATCAACTGGCTAATGATTTAAATCCATGAAATACCTTCACAGTAACAATCAGGCTGGTGTTTGCTTCACCAAACAACTGAATATCATCACCTGGCCAAGTTGACACATAAAATTAACCATCACAGTAGGGTAAAACACCTTATATACGTGGAAGATGCCAATTGTCTGACCATTTCCTTTATCATGTGTTCTACTGAGTTGTTATATGTGTTTATGGGATAGATGGATAGGTGGATGACTGTGCCAGTTTGAAAATATTATGTACCCAGAAAAGTCATGTTTTAATCCTGATTCAATATTGTGGGGGGCAGCCGTTTCTTTCAATCATGATTCAATATTGTTGGTGGAAACTTTCTGATTAGATTATCTCCACAGAGATGTGGTGTGCCCAATTCTGGGTGTGGCCATTTGACTAGATGGAGATGTGACTCCACCTATTCAAGATGGATCTTAATTAGTTTACTGGAATCCTTTGAAAGGGGAAACATTTTGGAGAAGGTTCAGAGCCAACAGAGCAGAGCCAATGTAGACATATAGCCCAGATTCTAAGCAAAGGCTCACAGAAATAGTCAGAACCCGAAGAGAAGAAATCTCTGGCCCTGGTAGATGCTAAGCTAAGAGTTGAAACCCAGAGTTTTGTCCTGGAGCAGCTAAGCAAATACCCACAGATATTTAGAGAGGGAACCACTGATATTAGGAAGCTGGAAGCAATGGAACTAGGAACAAGGACCAGCAGACACCAGCCATGTGCCTTCCCAGGCCACCCTTACTTGAGTCAAGGTATTTCTCTGGATGCCTTATTTAAGACATATTTATGGCCTCTGAACTGTAAACTTGCAACTTATTAAATTCCCTTTTAAAAAGCCATTCCATTTCTGGTATATTGCTTAACAAACTAATACAATGATAGATAGATAAACATTTTGACTGTCCTTAGTCTCTTGGTGACCTACAGTTTTCATTTGTTGCCATAAACAAATAAATCCAGTAGAATCTTCCTCAGAAAGAAGGAGATTGCCTTATATTCAGCAGGATTCATGGCGTGCTTTTAAAAGATAAAAAACTTTGCACACTATGAAATTGAACGACCTATTAGTCTGCTTTCAGCTTTTTAAGCTGAAACAGGGTGTATGTGTAATTTCCACATTTCAAAGGGGACTTTTCTTTTACTTGGCCTTAAGAAGTGTCCAGTTCCAGAAGGAAAATGTGTGTGTTGGAGAGAAGAGGGAAGAATACATTTTAAAATATTAAGGTATCTATTTAAAAATAATTTCTCACTTTATACTGTCACATTCTCTTTAACCATAAGGGTATGTTTCCATGAAATAGAGGGGTGATTCTAAATTCATGGACCAGGAAGATCCCAAAACAGGGGTTGTGTGGTGTGTTTCTATTTCACCTCAGTTTGTGGGCAGTGTAGCCAGAGCAGATGGTTGATTAATAAAACCATACCCAGAGTAAAGAAACAAAATCCCTTTGTAATGTGCATGTTATTTACTGATCTCACACAAGCCCGAATTGGCGGAAAGTGGTTCTGATCAGTCCTGATCAGATCAGAACCAATGATCGCTCAGAGGGAAAAGGGAACCAACCCCAGGTTTGATGTGCCAAACACACAAGTAGTAAAGTGAGGAAGATGGGATTGCCAGGCATCCCAACACAAGCCTAGGGAAAAGTGGAATAGAATCTCTCACTCCTCATGACTAGGGTGCAAATTCCTTCAAAATCCAGCCTCCAACCCAGGAGAGCCCCTTCCCATCACTCTTTCTTTAAACACACAAGTCAATTTTCTCACGAGGCCAATGATCACCATCCGTGGATTTTCTTCATGACGCCTTGTGATTCTGATCGTTTCACACTCAGTCAGGTTTGGGAATCACACTCAGGACCATTTAGAATCATGACCATTCATAGTTAGAGGTTGTGGTTGCTTTTTAAATCAAGGAAGGTGGATCTGTGTCTTGGTACTGAGTTTTCCTCCTTTTCTCATCATTACTTAAAGTAATGTAGTGACAAGAAACCTTTAAATGCTGACTGCCAACC
>PVIY010052099.1:0-15353 GCA_004026745.1 Myrmecophaga tridactyla | reverse complement strand
CACATTCATTATCATATTTTCATGTGTGGTTGTCTTTCTATATATCCTCTTAGGATTTTCTGAACTTTTTGAATATGTGAATTTATGTCTTTCATCAGTTTTGGAATATTTTTACTCATCATCCACTCCAATATTGTTTTTCCCTAGTTTCTCCTCTCTTGTTGAAACTCAGTAATTCTTATATTGTATATTTTCACTGTGTCTATTGTGTTTTATTTTCATTTTTTCCCATTCTTTTTTTCATTCTCAATTCAGTTTTTGTTCTTCTTATCAGTCTATCATTCAGCTCATTAATCTTTCTTCTGCTTTGTAAAATCTGATGTTTAGCTCATCCACTAAATGTTTATTTTCAAATAGTTATATTTTTCAGTTCTATAATATCCATATGATTTTTTTCCTAAATCCTTATTTCCTTCTGAAATTCTCCAAACACTAAGCCTCTTGACTATATTTTGCTCTTTAACATATTCATTAAAATTCTATAAATCTTTGGGATGGTATACAGGACAAAGTATAATTAATGCAAGCTAGGGTCTATAGTCAACAGTAACATTGTAATATGCTTCCACTAAATATAACAAAAGCATTATGCCGAAACTTAATGTCAACAAGTGGGGGTTATGGGGGGGCATGGATTCTTTGCAGTGGAAAAGGAAATGTCTTCATATAGATTATGGTGACAAAGGTATAGCTATTTGTTTAGGTTGGATTGTATGATGTGCGAATAAATCTGATAAAAATGAGCAGAGAAAAACAAGTACTAGAAAAAAAGTGAAGAGATGTGCCTATTCACTGTTGGTAGGGAAGCTGAGAGGCACAGCCCCTCAAGAGGGCAGAGCAGTGGCTCCACAAGAGGCTAAGGGTGGGGTTGCCATATGATCCTGCAACCCCATTGCTAAGTATATATAGGAAAAACTGAGGGTGGGGACACGAATGGACATTTGCACACTGGTGTTTATGGCAGTAGTGTTCCCAGTGGATGGAGGTGGCCTAAGAGTACAGCGACTGGGATGGAAGAGGGAACTGTGGTGTTACATACAGTGAACTACTGAGTGGCTGCAAGAAGGACTGAATTTGTGAGGCATCCAACTAAGTGAATGAAATTTAAAGACAGTATGCTGAATGAAATGGCAGGAATAAAAAGACAAACATTATCATGCCTCATAAATGGACTTACTATAATATACAAACTCAAAGAATTGAAGCCAACCACAGGGTTATCAGGTTGGGTTCTACTGTAGAGTGTCCTAGATTTTCAGCTCTTACAGTGGTCACATATATTCAGGAGCTGTAACTGTTATTTGTAAATGCTTAGATACTGAGCTATTTATGTATAACCTGGTTGGTTTCTGAAACTTCAGGTATGTATGTGATACCTGAGACTCTGAGTTAGAGCACTGAAGCTATGAAATTCAGCATTACTCCACATAGCAGTTGTTTAAAAAGTTGAACAAATGATCAGACTTTGACTAAAGATATGCATGAGGCTTATCTGGATAGGTCTAAGGTAAATAAGAATACTGGGTAAAGGATGTTATAGCACATATTTTAAAACTTCAACTTCTGCATGAGTCCAAAGGGAGACTGACTTATTTGGTTCAAAATTTATATTTTGGGAAACTAGCATTACCTTATTTAACTTATATGGTCAGTTTACTTGACCACCATAATTACATGGAATCTTGGATAGAGCATGAAATCTTGAGCATGAGATCTTGTTCGTTTGTACAGTTTAGTGTGATGCCCTGATATAGCCCAGATAATTTTGCCAGAGAATAAAAAAAAAGTATTTGCAAACTTCCCTTAGAGGTCTGGGGAGAAAGGAGGAAATTTTAAACTTCCCCATCTGGGGGGTTCCTGATATTCTCACAAGCAGTGGGGACAACTAGTTCAATAGCTGAGCCCTTGATCTTGGGGTTTCCTCTATGAAACTTATTCTTGCAAAGGAGAAGCTAAGCCTACTTATAAATATGCCTAAAAGTCATTCCCAGAGAACCTCTTTTGTAGCTAAGATATAGCCTCTCTCTCTAAGCCAATTCGGAAGGTGAACTCACTGCTCTCCCCATTATGTGAGACATGACTCCCAGGAGTATAAATCTCCCTGGCAATTTGAGACAGGACTCCAGGGATGAGTCAGGACCCAGCATCTGGATTGAGAAAGCCTTCTTAACCAAAAGGGAGAAGAGAGAAAAGAGACCAAATAAAGTTTCAGTGGCTGAGAGATTTCAAGCAGAGTCAAGAGCTTATCCTGTAGTTTATTCAAATGCATTATATAGATATCCCTTTTTAGTTTAGGGTGTATTGGAGTGGCTAGAGAGAAGTATTTGAAACAGTTGAACTAGGTTCCAGTAGCCTTGATTCTTGAAGATGATTGTTTAACTATATAGCCTTTATACTGCAAGTGTGTGATTGTGAAAACCTTGTGTCTGGTGCTCTTTTTATTCAAGGTATGGAAAGATGAGTAAAAAAAAAAAAAAACAAGGACAAATGATAAATAAATAATAGGAGAGAATAAAGGGTAAAGAATTGGGTAGATTGAAATTCCACTGGTCAATGAGAGAATGGGGTAAATGTTATGAGAAGTATAAGTTTTTTCTTTTTTCTTTTTTATTTCTTTTTCTGGAATGATGCAGATGTCCTAAAAATGATCAGCATAGTGAATATACAAGTATGTGATGATATCATGAGTCATTGATTTTATACTATGGATGGTCTGTATCATGTGATGATTTCTCAATAAAAATATTTTTAAAAAGTTCTATAAATCTCATCTGATATTTCTAATAACTGGGTAATTTTCTCTTCTGTTATTCTCTGTTCATCAATTATCATAAGTTGTTGCCTCTTAAGTTATAGTAATTTTATTCTATGTCTTATATTGTGATAAAACAATTTTGAACAGAATTGGATAATATGTCCTCCCTTTCCTTTGTTCGCCAAGTAAGAGTTGCAGCTGATAACCTAAATCTATGTGTACTTGAGCTGCCTCAAGGCAGGTGATAGTTTTCCTCAGATTCAGTCTATCTCTTCAATTCCCCTATTCCAAAGGCAGAAACCTTCAGAAATTTTGATTGAGAACCTAGAGGGCTTTTCTTCCCTAAATCCAAAATGTAACTGTAGAAGATTCAGTTCTTTACTTCATTTGTCTTTGAATTTAGGTCTTTAGACTTCTATTTTGGTTTGCGAAAGCAGCCAGAATACAATACACCAGGAACTGGTTGGATCTATCAAAGCCATAGATATTAGGTTACAAATACATAGTTCTAAGGCCATAAAAATGTCCAAATTAAGGCATCCAGATAAATAGACATGACTCCGAAGAAAGACTGATGACATCCAGGGTTCCTCTGTCATATGAGAAGGCACATGGTGATGTCTATGGGCCCTACTCTCCTGGATTGGATTCAAAATGGCTCTTACAGCTCCTGTGGGTCCTTCTGGTTTCTTCTGGGCATTTTCTTTCTCTAACTATCTCCAAAGTATCTCCCCCTTAAAGGACTCCAGAAGATGGATTAAGATCCACCTTAAGGGTAAGGTCATATCTCCATGGAAACAATCTAATCAAAATGTCACACCCAATAATAGTTCTGTCCCCACAAGTTTGTATTTAAAGAACATGGCTTTTTTGGAGTACATAATAGGTTCAAACCAGCACATTCAACCCTCCAAAATACATGTTCCTCCATATGCAAAATACATTCACTCCATTACAACATCACAAAAAACCTTATACCATTTCAGTAAAATACAAATAAAATACAGATAAAAACAGTATCATGTTTCACCAAAATCAACTACAGTGTTGGTTTGTCCTAAGACAAAATTGTCCTCTGGCTGCGGACATGTGAAACTTAGAACAACTTATCTGCTGCCAATATACAAAGGAATTACTGTCATAGGACAAATGTTCATTGCCATAGGGAGATATTGAAAGGAAAACAGTGGTCACTGGACCCAAATAGTTCCAAAAACCTACAGGGCATACTTCACTACGTTTTAAGGGCTGAGATTCATCTAAAAAATGATGTTTTAGCCTCAGCGCTTGAACAAGGGCTTATACAGCACCCCTGCTCTCTCCAAACTGGGTGGAGGGTTTTAATGTATCCAAGCACAGGGAACAACCGTGCTCTTGGCTCCATGCTCTTCAAGCATTGTCACAACACCTAGACCCTCTGCCATCTATGGGCCTTACATTTAACCCCTTCAGAATAATGGGGTGGTGACCAGGCTCTCCCCAATCTCAGTGGAATGTGCTCCACTTTCTCTGAGGCCTGGGGTACCAAAACCATTCCTGAACAATGAGGCAGAAGGTCCACCCTCTGCCTATGGGGCAAATCCACTCTCTCCATCTGCATGGATGGGTCTGCTCTGCTGTACTGAGATTTCTTGCTCCTGATCTTAGCTTCCATAGTTCTGTCTTTGAAGTTATTTTTCCTTCCATTTGTACATTTTCTGTCCTTTTTCATCTGGACTGACCATGCTTCCATTCATATAGATCTCACAAAAAAATTTGTTAGCTTGGCATGTAGCATACAGGGATCACAACCATCAGACAATGGGACTCTCCACAAATCCTTCCTGGATAACTGCATCTCCAATACTGGCTTTTTCTGAAATGGCTGACTGGATCCACATTGGGGTAAATCCTCATGGAGGGCAGTAGTCTCTGGGATCTCACTTTCTGAAAGTTCAGAATTTTCCAAACTGTCAGTTTCTGGTTTCTCTGAACCCAAAAATTCAGTTCTCAGTTTATCTCTATCCTGCAACATTTTATTATTGGTTGCAAGGATAAACCAGGCTGCATTTTCCATATTTAGTTTGGAAATTTCTTCAGCTAAGTATACCAGCTTGTTGCTTTCAAATTCTTCCACTCATCCAACACCAGTGCTCAATTTCGCCAAATTCTCTGCCATTTTGAAGAAAACAGTTATCTTCCTTCCAGTATGCAACACATTTATCATTTCTGTCTAAGGCCTCATTCAAAGTAACTTTAGCATCCATATTTCTACCAACGGTCTCTTGAAAACAATCTAGGCCCTTTTGATCAAGCTCCTCACAATCCTTCCAGAATCTTCCCCTTATCCAGCGATAATGCTATTCTAGCATTTTTGGTATTTGCAAATTGCAGCACCCCACTTCTCTGGTATCAAAATCTGTTTTGGTTTGCTAAAAATAAACACACCAGAAATTGGTTGGATTTTTCAAATGGGATTTATTAGGTTAAAATTTATTGTCATAAGGTCATAAAAATTTCCAAATTAAGGCATCCATAGAAATAGACATGACTCTAAAGGAAGGCTGATGGTGTCCAGAGTTCTTCTGTCACATAGGAAGGCACATGGTGACATCTGTTCATCTTTCTCTCCTGGATTGGTTTTAAAATGGCTCTATCAGCCCCTTGGGCCCATCTGGATTCTTCTAGAGCATTTCATTTCTCTGAGCTCACTCCAAAATGTCTCCCCTTTAAAGGACTCCAGCAAGCAGATTTAGATCCACCTTGAATATGGGGTCACATCTCCATGGAAACAATCTAATCAAAATGTCCCACCATACAACAGATCGTCCCCCACAACATTGGAATAAAAGAACACAGGCTGGGTGGGCAATGATAGCTCAGAGGCAGAGTTCTCAACTGCTACGCCAAAGACACAGGCTCAAATTCTGGTGCCTGCCCATGAAAAAAAAATTAAAAAATAACATAGGCTTTTCTGGGGGTAAATAACAGATTCAAACCAGCATAGATCAACATTATGCAGCTACATAATTTGAAAAATTATAAAAAGGGGAGGTTGGCCATATATTTTAGACATTCCACAACCCTGGTAGATATTTCTTTCCTAAGAGTCACAGGAATGCCAGAGGTTTCAAACCAACTTTTAGACACTGTTATCATCATTGCCAGCATCAAGCACAGTTCCAGAAATAAGGCAATGTTCCTTAGTTTAAGAAAAAAAAATAGCAATATATTTGAGGGCCCTCAAGTTTTCAATATTTTACTCCAGTCCTATATGGCCAATAAATAGCATGGCTTGTTCTCTTTCCCCCACCAAATACCTTCTGATTTCTGTCTTGGCCAAAGACCCTGCGACTTCTGCCTAGCCATGCCAAGAATCAAGAAATAGTTCCGGGAGGGAAAAGAAGTCTGGTGATTTTCTAATTACTTTTGAATGGTTCTACTCTCTCTTGAATTTTAATTAATTTACCTTTGTTCTTTCACACCTCTCCTATGTTTTCATATATGACATTTTTTCTTTTATGAGACTGCCTAATGCCTGCCTTAAAAATATAAAAACAAATATAAAATCAAATCAGTAAAAGATTGACTGAAGAGAATAAATATCTTTACTTTGGGGGCAAGAAATATTTCTACCTTTCAATCAAGAGCAAAAAAAAAGGGTTAAATATTTTTAAAATATGTTTGAGATGCATTTAATTATAGCTTTTAAGAATTCCCCACCTAATTTTAATATTTACATTATGCAGAATAGTTTGAAACTCTTATGTCCCCAGAAAAGACCATGTTCTTTTAATCTATTCCTGTTGTTGGAGACCTACTGTAGGAAGGAGTTTTTTATTAGATTATTTCAATTGATATGAAACCCAGTGCATCTAACTCAGAGTGTGTCTTAATCCTCTTGCTATAGTCCGTTATAGAAGGATAAGATACATACAGAATTTAAGAGAGATGAAACTCAGAGAAGCACACAGAAGACAGAAGCTGAAGAAGAGGGCACAGATGGAAAGGTCAGAAGTTGAAGCCAACAAAACCTAGGGGAGAAGGGCCAGCAGACATTGCCATGTTCAAGCCATGTAGCTGAGGAGTCCAGATTGCCAGCAGCCTTTCTTCAAAGAGGCGTTGTCCTGTTCATGCCTTAATGGGGGTATTTTCGTGGTCTTGGAACTGTAAATTTGTAAGCAAATAAATCTCCATTTTAAAAGCCAACCCATTTCTGATATATTGCATTCCTGCAGCTGTAGCAAAACAAAATACAAAGTGATATACTTTCCTTTGAATCTTACCTGAAATGAGAATACACAGAAGTAAGGAACCAATTTATGCTTAGCATTTTCAAAGCACAGATTATACTGCTAGCACTAATAAATTTTGGCTCGACATTATATTTTGTCTCTTGTGGTACATTATTTCCTATATTCCATCAAGAAAATATCATTAATTAATATCAATTATTTCAAAGAGTGTGGTTCTTATAGCTACATGTTCTTCTCTAAAAACATTAACACCCAACATTTTTAATAATGTCAGAAATATCCTGATTCTTTTTCAATGCTGTCAGGGTGAATCTAGTTATTTCTGTGATTATTTGTTAGCAACCTACAACTTAAGAGAGTGTATTGGTACAATGCCCTACACTTTATATGATAGAACTTATATTACACGGAAAATCCTGGTGTGATTTTTATATTCAAGTTGCCAATGATAATTTTTGATTTTTATGATTTTCATCTTCTCAACAGCATTTGAAAACGGCTGAACCTTCTCTCTTCTTGAACTCTCTATTTTGCTTCCATGGCAACAATTTCTTCATAAACCTCACCAAAAATTTTCCAAGCATCTACCAGAACAAAAAATACATAAATCAAACTCTTCCATTCTTAGCCTTTGCACATTAGGCCCTACATGATTGACCTCTTGTTTACTTCCTAACTTCATCTCCTACCTCTCCCACAAAAACTCTGCTACAACCATAACTTTCTGCTCATCTAACTCCCCAATATCATTCCAGCAATAGACGCTCTAAAATTTTCTTTTTCCTGTACCCACATGCTCTCTCTGCCCAGAAGAAAGTGTTTGATAAAATCTAATACTCATTCATAATAAAAATTCCCAGCATACAAGGAATAAAGTCAAACATCCTCAAGTTGATAAAGAACATTTATTTAAAAATGTACAGCTAACATCATATTTCATGAAGAGATATTAGATGCTTTTATTCTAAGATGAGAACAAACAAGTATGTCCCTCTCAACAATCCTATTCAACATTGCGCTGGAAGCCCTAGCTAATTCAATAAGACAAGAAAAATAGATAAATTTTATATACATTGGAAAGGAAGAAATAAAATTGCCTGTGTTCCCAGATAATCATTGTCTGTGGAGAAAATCACAAAGAAATGTTGCCTGGGTAGGAAAATCCCAAATATCCTGGAACAAATAAACAACTACAGCAAGATATCAGAACACAAAGTGAATTTAAAAAGTCAATTTCTTTCCTATATACCAACAAGGATCAAATAGAATTTAAAATGGGAAACATAACACAATGTAAAGTAGCACGAAAATAAGAGATAAATAACTAGGCATAAATCTAACAAAATACGTACAAGGTCTTTTATGAGGAAATCTAAGAAAATATGATATAAGAAATCAAAGAACAACTAAATAAATTGAGAAATATTCTATGTCTTACATGAAACTTAAATATTATTAGTTCTCCCCAAGTTGATATATAAATACCTGCTTTATAGATATTTATACCTATATATTCATATATATATTTATACCTATAATATTAGTTAATGTTAATGTATCAGGATTGACTCATTGATTATACAAATGTACCACACTAATGCAAAATGTTAATAATAGAGGAAAATATGGGAGCAAAAGAGATTGTGGAAACACTTTCCTTTCTGTGTAATTTTCTGTAAACCAGATCTGCTTTTAAAAATAAACTCTCTTAAAAAGAAGATAGGCCCAATCAAAGGAAAAGTCTCAAAGGAAAAGGCAATGCCTACTTATAATTATGCCTAAAAGTCACCCCAGAGAACTTCTTTTGTTGCTCAGATGTAGCCGCTCTAAGCCAACTCTATAAATAAACTCACTATTATCCTGCCTGTATGGGACAGGACTCCCAAGGGAGTAAATTTCCCTGGCAATGTGGAGCATTGACTACCAGGGATGAGCCTGGCCCTGGCACTGTGGAAGTGAGAAAGCCCTCTTGACCAAAATGGGGGAAAGAAAGTAAACAAAATAAAGTTTCAGTGGTCAAGAGATGTCAAATAGAAATGAGAAGTTCTCCTGGAGGCTATCCTTAGGCCTTATATAGATATTGCTTTTTAGTTTCTATTGTATTCGACTAGCTAGAGGCAAATACCTGAAACTATTGAACTGTAATCCAGTCGGCTTGATTCCTGGAAATGATTGTGTAACTATTCAGCTTTTATGGTGTGTATTAGTTTGCAAGCTGCTGGAATGCAATATACCAGAACTGGAATGGCTTTTGAAAAGTAGAATTTAATAAGATACAAGTTTACAGTCCTAAGGAAGTAAAAATTTCCAAATTTAGGTACCAACATGAGATTACCTTCACTCAAGAAAGGTTGATTGGTCTGGAACCCCTTTGTCAACTGGGAATTCATATGGCTGGCAACTGCTGGTCCCTTACTCCCAGCTCCATTGTTTTCAGTCTCTGTCCATATGGAGGTTTCTCACTCTGCTTCTCCAGGGATGGCTTTCATCCCTTACCTTCCTATGGCTCTCTCTAGGTACTGGCCTGCTTAACATCTCATGATGACATCTGCTGGGGTCCAAGCATCTCAAAACATCTGTGTCTCTGCTCTCCACATGTCCACATCTGTGTTAGCTCTGATGTGAATTTCTGTCAGCTTTGAAGCTTCTGTCATTTCCATCAGCTCAGTCATTTCTGAGGTTTCTCCAAAATATTCCCTCTTTTAAATGATTCCAGTAAACAAATCAAGACACACCTAGAATGTGTGAAGTCACATCTCCACCTAAAGCAAAAGGTCACAACCACAATTGGGTGTGTCACATCCCCATGTAAATAATCTAATCAACACATTCCAGCTACAGTCTTGAACTGGGATTAAAAGAAACAGTTGTTCCCATAAGATCGGATCACAATTGAAACATGGCTTTTCTGGGGTACATAACACTTTCAAACCGGCATATGGTGTGACGATACGATTATGAAAACCTTCTGGCTGACACTCTCTTTATCCAATGTATGGGCAGATGAATAAGAAAATAAAGACAGAAAATAAATAATGTGGGAACATAAGGATATGGGATGTTTTGGGTGTTCTTTTCATTTTATTTTTTATTTTTCGAGTAATGAAAATGTTCCAAAAGAGATTGTGGTGATGAATGCACAATTATGTGATGACACTGTGAACCATTGATTGTAAACTTTGAATGATAATATGATATGTGAATATATTTCAATAAAATTGCATTAAAAAGATGGAGGGACACTCAAAGGAAAGACTGATGGTTTTAATGTAGGTCCTCCTGTATAACTAAAATTAAAGGATAGATCAAATGAGGAAATGTCTGCAATGAATATTATTACTTCAGAAAACTGAGGGAAGAAGTGAAATGCATTATGTGTTAAATATGGAATGTTTGGTTACATTACAATAAATCCTTAAATTGTCTTAAATCACAGTGAGTAAAAATTAGTGTCAATATAGTACAACTTTAATGAAATTTAATAAACTACTCAGAAATGTACATGAAAGTAACAGGCCATAAGAATTTGAATAAATTTTTCTTTGAAATATATAGCAAAATATTAAAGTACATTGACAAAATGGAATTATGCCATAAACAGGAATCACAAAACCAACTCCTTTATGAATTTCAGTATGTCCCAAATTATCCACTTAAGAACTTCATGTTTGCTCTTTAGAAAGAAAATCTTATTTGCTTTATTTAGTAGATAACATTAGATGTTACATGCCTTGTTTTCCCAGCTACTTTGATAATTACCAGAGCTAGTAGTGTTGACTTAGGCAATAGGCTCATGGTTTTTGGAAGCTGGAAGACTTGCTTCTTCCTAGGGTCAGTAGGATTCTCACTGGCCAGCAATTCTTGGGTTCCATGGCTTTACTGTCACTTGGGGAATGCTCTTTCCATTCTCTCCTGGGTTCCACTGACTTTCTGTTTCACTCTTCCATGTTGCTCTCTCTTATAAGCCTCCAGTATAGGATTAAGTCCTAACTTCATTTCATTGGGCCACACCCTAACTAAAAATTGCATCTTCAAAAGGTCCAAATCACCATGTGTTCTCACGCACAGAATGGATTAAGATTAAGAACATGCTTTTTTTTTCTGAGCTGCATAATTCAACCTTTCATGTAATAGGTAGGGAAAAACAGCATTTATATAAAGCTGAACTAGCTGTTCTTTCCACAACCCCTCTCTCACACACAGACATTGTTAATAAAATGTTATTAACAATGATATATCAGAGTGGAATAAATGAGTGATTTTTGTAATATTTTTATTTCCATTAGGCTATATTGATTGATTTTTTTCAAAGTGAACATGATTTATCCAAATAATTAAATGCATTTTTCAAATATTTTATTTAAAAAATTTTCATACATGCAGAAAATGTGAAAGAAGTACACAATAATCCAGCATAAACCCATCCTCTAGACACTTCCATTAACAGATCCTCTACTTCCTTTTTCTTCCACCTACCAGTCTTTCTATTCATCCTTCAATTCACATCATCTTTGATGCATTAAAAAGAATTAAAAAATATTTAACCTTTAATCCTTCTATAGTGCATTGAACTGCAGACCCCCAAAAGATATAGATATGCCTACATCTTAACTCCTGAAACCTGTGACTCTGACCTTGTTTTGAAAAAGACTCTTTGCATATGTAATTAAGTTTATAATCCCTAGATAAAATCATCCTGGATTGTCCAGTGGACCCTAAATCTAATGACAAGTGTCTTAAGAAGCGACACACAGTTGAGCAACACATGGGGAGAAGGAGAAGGCCTGTGAAGACAGAGACAGAGATTAGAGTCATGCAGTCATAAACCAAAGAACACATGGAGCCACCAGAAGCTTGAAGAATCAAGAAAACATTCTCTCCTAGAGGCATTGGAGGGAGTATGGCAATTCCAACAACTTTATTTCAGAGAGGGTGAGAGAATAAATTTTTGTTGTTTAAAGCCTCCAGGTTTTTGTTATGGCAATCCTAGGAAACTATAGAACATCAATCCACTTTGGTAAAAAACATGTGGTAAGATTGAACTGCATCTTGAAAGATGAACAGAGATTCACATTTAAGTCAAAGGAAAAAAAACAGGCACATCAGCAAAACTTTCCATGAACAAAAAGGGATGAGCAGTGAAAGAATATGTGCTATGTTTGAATAAGAGATCTGATAGAAGGTGAAATAGAAAATGTTTCTGAAAAGTTAGTTTTGAGCAAGTTGCCAAATTTGGTCTTGTTTGCATGGTGGAGTTGGGAAACCTTGAGACACTCCTTCCTTACACATGCAAGTAGTAAGAGTCTCCCATTCCAGAGCATCATTCCTGAAACCTACACCATTTTCCAGACATAGGACACACCAGGCATCAGCGTACTAGCTCATTAAAAGCTTTCACAAGTAGGGGCTTCCAGGGAAGAGGGAAGACTAGGGAACTAAAGTACATATCATTCCAACCAGACTTAATGTGAACCTGCCCAAAACTCTTCCAAAAATTTGAAAGAGGAAGGAATGCCACCTAACTCATTCCATGAAGCCACCATCCCCTTAACACCAATGCCAGATTAAAAATACCATATATTTAAAAATTACAGACCAATCTAATAAATATAGAAGCAAAAATCCTCAACAAAATACTTGTAAATAGAATCCAACAGAACATTTAAAGACTTATACACCATGATCAAATGGATTTTATTCCAGGTATGCAAGGGTGGATCAACACAAGAAAATCACTTAGTGTGATACACCGTATAAATAAATCAAAGGGGAAAAAAGACATGAGCATCTCAATTGATACAGAAAAGGCATTTGACCAAGTCCAACATACTTTCTTGATAAAAACACTTCAAATATAGGAATAGAAAGAAACTTCCTCAACATAATAAAGGGTATATATGAAAAACCCACAGTTAATATAAACTCCATGTTGAAAAACTGGAAGCTTTCCTTCTAAGATCTGGAAAAGACAAGAATACCGACTGTCATTCAACAATGTGCTCATAGTTGTAGCTAGAGCTATTAGGCAAGAAAAGAAATAAAAGTCATCCAAATTGGAAAGGTAGAAGTAAAAGTTAAACTATTTGCAGATAACATGATCCTATATTTAGAAATCCCCTAAAAATCTACAAAAATGCTACAAGAGCTAATAAACAAGTTCAGCAAAGGAGCAGGACACAAGATCAACATAAAAAATAAGTAGTGTTTGATACACTAGTAATGAGCGATCAGAGAAGGAAATCAAGAAAAAAATCCATTTACAATAGCAACTAAGACAATCAAATATCTAGAACGAATTTAACCAAAGATATAAAGGATATGTAGACTGAAAACTACAAACATTGATAAAAGAAATAAAAGAAGTCAAATTAATGAAAGGATATTCCATGTTCATGGATTGGAAGATCATTAAGACATCAATTCTACCCAAACTGATTTACAGATTCCATGCAATCCCAATAAAAATTCCAACAGCCTACTTTGCAGAAATGAAAAAGCCAATCATAAATTATTTGAAGGGTAATGTGCCTCAGAGAGTGAAAAACATCTTTCAAATGAAGTACAAACTTGGGGTACTCAAACTTATTTTAAAACATATTATAAAGTTACAGTGGTCAAAACAGCATGATACTGGCATAAAGATAGATATTCTCACCAATGGAACAGAATTCAGATACATAAATAGACCCTTGTATCTGTGGCCAATTGATGTTTGATGAGGCTACCAAGTCACCCAACTGGGACTGCATTCAGTACCTTCAACAATGTTGCTGGAAGAAATGGATATCCATATGCAGAAAGAATGAAAGATGATCGCTACCTCACACTTTCTACCAAAACTCACTCTTAACTGGATCAAAGACCTAAGATAAGAACAAGGACCATAAAACTCTTAGGAGAAAATATAGGGAAACATCTTCAAGATCTTGTAGTAGGGAATGATTTCTTAGAATTTATATCCAAAGCCCAAGCAATGAAAGAATATACAGATATATGAAACCTCCTCAAAATTAAATATATCTATACTTCAAAGACTTTGTCAAAAGGGTAAAAAGACAACTGACACAGTGGGAGGAAATATTCAGAAACCACATATACAATAAGGGTTTAATATCCAGAATATACAAAGAAATCCTACAAATCAACAAGAAAAAGATAAACAATTTAAAAATGGACAAAAGGGTTGAGTGAATACATTTCCAAAGAAGAAATAAAAATGGCTAAAAATTACATGTGAATGAAACGATGTTCAACATCACTAGCTATTAGGGAAATGTGACCCAAAACCACCATGAGCTATAATTTCACACCTACTAGAATGGCCACTATTAGTAAAAACAAACAAACGGAAAGCTCAAATGTTGGAGAGGATGTAGAGAAATAGGAACACTTACTCATTCTTAGTGAGAATGTAGAATGGTACAGACGCTGTGGAAGGTAATTTAGTAGTTCCTCAAGAAGCTAAGTATAGAATTGCCATATGACCCAGCCGTTCCTCACCTAGGTATAAACTCAGAAGAACTGAAAGCAGGGACACTAACACACATATGCACACCGCTGTTCATAGTGGCATTATTCACATTGGCCAAAACATAAAAACAACAAAGTATCCATCAATTGATGAATGGATAAATAAAATGTGGTAATACATACTATTGAATATTATTCAGCTGTAAGAAGAAATGAAGTACTGATGCATGTAACAATAAAAGGTATATATGAAAAGCCCACAGTTAATATAATACTCCATGGTGAAAAACTGGAAGCTTTCCTTCTAAGATCTGGAAAGGACAAGGATACCCACTGTCATTCAACAATGTTCTGATAGTTGGGGACATTATGTTCAGTAAAATAAGCCAAATGCAAAAGGAAAATATTGTATGAGCTCACTGATATGAACAAATTACAATGAACAGCCTCATGGAATTAATATCCACAATACAGATTAGCAGGAGTTGGAATGAGCATACAGAATGGGGAGCTCATACTTAATTTGTGCAGAAATTTTAATAAAATGGATTGTAAATGTTTGGAAATGGATAGAGGTGATGATAGCACATTATTGTGAATGCAATTAACAGCAATGAATTGTGTGTGTGATTGTAGTTGAAAAGGCAAGTGGAAGTTTAGGGTCATGTATGCTACTAGAACTAATCCAGAGGATGAAACATGGGACTGTATATCACAGTGAACACAGTTAAGTATGATGAATGTGGTTAATAATAAAAATATGAGAATGTTCGTCCATGTACTGGACATACGTATATCACTATGACAAGAAGTTAATAATAGAGTGGTCTTTGGAAAAAAATAAACCTAATGGGAACTATGGGCTATCACTAAAGGTAATATTTCAATATTCC
>PVIY010052098.1:0-15359 GCA_004026745.1 Myrmecophaga tridactyla | reverse complement strand
GGGTGCAGAGGTGCAGAGAAGCCAGCCTAGGAGCCAACAGCCTGCAAGTGAAGGCAGCGATTGCGCTCACATCTCCAGAATTAGCATTTTTAATGGGGGGTCGCTGAAAAAAGAGATCATCTTCGTAAGTACTGCATCCTCTCACTCATCCTTGAAGATTTATACAACACATTACCATTTTACAGTCTTCAAGAAGCTCAGTCATAAAGAAACCTGTTCAAGTTTGTTCAATGCAGCATTTGCCCTATTGTATGATCACAAATCTTTTGATTTCATAAGTTATTATTAGTGTTTCTCCGAACACCTAAGCATCTATTTCAACTTTCTTCACCCCTGAGCATGGCTTTAGAATCTCTTCAGATCCTAGCCTCTATCTCCTCTCCTACCATTTTTAAAAAACTATGATACTCCAGCTTTAAAAATGCCCCTCTCCACCAGGTGTTAGTTTACCTGACTCCTTTTCTGGATGTATCCTACACTCGATGCTCCATGATGCTCCTTCTCTCTCTTTCCATTTCCATTTCCAAATCCCACCTCCTCTGTGATGCTTCCCTTGGCTTCCCAAGCAAAATGAATCGCCCCCTCCTTCCCCTCGCACTTCACCCTGTGTATCTCCCCATGGGTTTGCAAACCTCTCAAATACCTCCTTCTCCGCTCAGTGCTCTCAACACTTAACAGCATGACTGTGACCCTTCGTTAGGAGCGTGGCGATGGTGTTGGATGATGGCCAGTGGATCCTGTGTGGGTTTGCCCCTGACTTACAGAGGGGGTGGTGGCAATGCCAGCCCTCTGAGATGGTGCAAACAGCTTTCTGTGGATCAAGTCCAAGTGGAGAATAAAATCATCATTAGCACCTCTCGACAGCCCTGTGTTGGAGGCTGAGATGAGATCAGTAAACTCTGAGCATGTTGTGATTCGGTCCAGTGCAGATGCCATTAGGTCGGAGCTGCCTCCGGTCTTCATTTCATCTCGATACCTGAGCAGTGGAAATGGCATTGCAGGGCAAACACCTCACAGCTTTAATTGGGGGCATTCAGGACTCTCAAACCCAGTGGCAGTGCTAATGTGAGATGTAGGGATTTTCAATTAGCACCTTTGCTATGGATTTATTTCCTTACCATGAAAGCAGAAAATAAAAATATTTATTTCAGAGTCAGATGGAAAAGAAAATTATAAAACTGGTTTTAATGTAGTCATTGTCAGAGTAATACCTGTTACTATAAGTTTATGGATTTCTGATTAGAAGGATAAAGATTCATGTACAAGTCTCCTGTTATTTTGCTTTGGTGTTGGGCCAATTTTGATTTTGAGAAGGGTATTTTGTCAAAGTCATGTAGCTAATTTAGAAAACGAAGCCCCCGTTTTGTATCAGGATGGTCAATTTTGCGTCCGGGGTTGCCACTCACCCTGCTTTGCCCAGGACCACCTTGGGGTCAGCCCTGAAAATCCTACACTCAGGAAACCTCCTCAGGCCCGAACAAACTTGGATAGCTGGTCACCCCATTTGCACCCCAAATTTTGAACGTATGTAGTTCGGTGATAGTTTCAATTCAAAACCATTTGTGAGTACCTGCACTGTGCCAGGGATCGAAGGGCAGAGAGCTAACAAGGGGCCTTGCCTTTGGTTTCCGATGGCGAGGATGAGGCAAGGCTGGATGCGCTCATCCTAAGGGACACAGCAGGCGATCTGAGTTCCTCGTTTTGGACGGGCAACGAGGAGGCCTTTGAGAATTGAACGCGAACAGGCAAACTTTTGAAAAGCAAATATTTGGTATGGGGAAGGGAATAAGAAAAAATGCCGAGAGGCGCTGCCAGCGCGCAGGGCTGCTGGCAGGACGGAAGGTGTCCTGGCCTGCGCCACCGGGCTCCTCCTGCTGGCCTCCTGTCGCTGTCGCCCAGCCTCGGTCCTGGCGGCAGGCAGCAGGTTCAGTCTGCCCTCGCGGCCCTCCAGCGTCTGAGGCAGGTGCCGGAGTCGGAGATGTGTCCTTCATCCTTTCCCTTTCCTTCCACCAGACTTGGGGCAGTCGCGGGTTTCTGCAGTTGCTGCTTCCTTTTTGCACGTCCAGTTGCTTCTTCGGCAGCTCTTGATAGGAAACTCTCCTTTGAAACACGCGTGTGAACTCTGTTTCCTAATGAATCCTGGTGGTTCGCTGTGTGAGCGGCAACAATCGTGAGCTAAATTTTCCCCCCGCTTTTCTTTGTTGTTGTTCTTAGCCTTTACATTCAGCTGCTGTTGTATTCTGTAATGTGTGATGCTTGCACAGTCTAACCACTTCCACACCATTTAAGTTAGTTTCTATGGAGGGACCCGGGTAACTTCCATGATAATATTTGACGCCGTCTCCGGAGAAGTCGGTGGCCGGGTTCCAGAGGCCACTGGGTGGAAAGGCGGCCATGGCTTAGCCCGAGCTGGTCCCATGGACAAGGGCCCTTTCCAAGCCAGGCGATGGGCCAGCAGGCGGTGGCTGAAGTGTCCTGTGCGAGTGTGCATTGCACAGGGCAGGCTCGTGCCGGCCACTGCACTCACGTGCCCTGAGGTGTGCCTAGCACACTAGCTGTCCTGACCTATGGATACCCGCCCAAAGCTTTATTCTTGTCCAGTGCTCTAGTTCAGGAAAACATCCTGAGAAGGATCCTTTTCAAATGAAAGTAGAATGTACACATTGTAGATGAATTAATTGAAGTGGCTACTTTAAGAGAACTCTATTATATCTGGCTAAAAGTAGTAAGAAAAAAATGATAATTGTGATAAAAGCACAATAACAACTTTATAGGTAGCAGGCACTTTTACTAAGTTCTTTACATATGTTTTTGCTATATGTTTCACTCACCATATATGATTCCCATTTTATATAAAGGAAATGAGCCTCAGAAAGGATGTAACTTGGGTGCATAGATGGTTCCCTGGTAAAATGCTCGCCTTCCATGCAGGAGACCTGGGTTCAATTCCCAGACGACGCTTCCCATCCCCCCCACCTCCCCCACCCCCACCCCCCAAAAGAGAAAGGACAACCCTGAATGTATACAACTAGAGTCAGTGTCGTTGTCGCTACTGAAGCCTTGTCATCTCCATCTCTGATTCCTAAGCAGCCCCTTTGACAACAACAAAAAAAACGCTCATTATATTAAGATTTTCTAAATAAACAAATTGTGAATACAGACTTAGCTAAATCCACAAAATCTATAGAATGAAGTTTATATAAATATATGAAATTTATGATACATACATATCTTCTATATAATAAGGATTATGTATGTGTGTATAGGAATATGTGTGTGTGTCTGTGTGTATAGGTACACGTGTGTGTGTGTGTACATGCACATGCAAAATTGCAGCACAACAGGGTCCCTGGACTTGGCTGCATGACCTGAACAGGATAATTCATACGTTCCTTCCTTCCACGTGAGTTTCCTCATCTGTAAAATGGGAATAATATCTCACCCTCAACAGTGGCCCCCTCACCGCGGCCCCAGGAGACACCGTGCCCCTTTCTGCGGGGCTGATAGATCGCGAATGCGTCTTTTCATTTTTAAAACTTGTGAGCAGGTGGTCATGGTACATGAGCCACGGAAGGCAGAGGATTAATAACAGAATTTACAAAGTGATAAAATTAAACTTATAACCAAAGGAATCTGCTCTGTTGTATTGATGTGGTTGCCGGCCAATTGGCACTATTTTAATTACTTTAAAGAACCTAAGCTATATTTTCCAGGGTTTTTTTTTTAATCTGTTAAATTTTTTTTTGACATTTGTAAACAGCATCAATGTTCTGTCCTTTCTTTAACTCGCTGTGTGGTCTTGTTTCAATTACAGACAAAGGACTCGTTAAGTGCCCTACTCTGGCACCAGCACCCGTCCTCCCTCTGCCGCCTCCTTCCCCCTTCAGCACACCAACGGAGGATGCTCGGGCAGTGCAGCGCCAACCACCTCAGCAAATACTGCAGCAGGGCTGACACAGAGCCAAAGGAAGGCTGCCCACAGACAGGCATCCCTCCTTTAACACTCCCAACAGCCCTGCAAAGCTCGTTTCTTTTTGTATTTCTATTATTATTATTATTTGTCCCAGAGAGGCTAAGTAATTTACCCAGGGTCACGCAATCTGTATATGGCAGAGCTGGGATAACAATCCAAATTTGTCTCACCCAACAAAGGATGTTTAAATTTTTATAGGAAAAATGCCCCAATGCAGGTAAAAGATGGCAACCTTAGATAAAAAATAACTTCCAAATAAAATGAAGCAACTCTTCTCTTTCCATTGTCTTTGGCCAATATTATCCCCATGTCTCTTTCTCCCAGGTACCACATAAACCTCTGAGATCAGCTCTCTAACAGCCTCCTTTATGTGCAATTACTTTCTCCAAAGAGGTAGAGATTGCATAATAATATTCATTAGGGCAGAAGGTGATTTTTCATGAGCTGCCTCCCCTCCTGGCCTCTCGCTGGCACGAGGACTGTGTTTCTGACTTGTTCTCCCCTTGTCCTTTTGAGAAGCAGTCTATCAGGAGAGGGAAGCTGTCAGCAGACCCCTGCTGCTCGGCTATTCTGAAAATCCATTATTGAAGTCCCAGGCACGTCCCTCCCTCTGTTCAGGGGCTTGCTGCTGTTCTAAGGAGCAGAAGGTGGGGGGCCAGGATGCTCTAAGTTACTTGTTTCTGCGTGAACATGTTTCAGGGACTGCTAAAGGTACCTCGCTAAATCCCTTTTACAGGAGACAGCAGGAACCAAAGTCAGAGTTGTAGTTGTCCTTCTTGCCAGATGGAGATTCACACCCCATGTCCCTCCCTCCCCCAGTATGTCTATTCCCTAGTACCTGCATTTCAAATCTATTTTCTGGAAAGACTCTTTACCAAGAAAAAATAACTTTCTTCATGGACTTATTCTTTCTCCTAGTAGTTGTTTCTACAGCATTAGGAAATGTATGTGTGATGAAAAGCCCGTTCTCTGGGGGTATAATATTCTTCTTCTTTAGTCCATCAATAAGGTTAAAAAAGGTAAAAGTACATAAAGTCAGTTCATAGGGCAGTTCTTCTTTTGTTAAACATAACTTTACTGAGATATATTCACATACCAAACAATCTATCCAACGGATCCAATCAAATGACTCGCAGTTGGCTGGTTGTTGTTAGATACGCTGGATTCAGTGATGAAGGAAAGGGATGAACTGAAGGCTTCAAATTTGCACCCTATAAATGATGTAAAAGTTTCCATGTGTGCCCTGAAAGAAAATCTTATTTGCTGTGGTTGCAGACTTGAGATCTCTGAAAACCAGACACAGAGCCTCATTGCGCGGGTAGCTGATTTACAACCTAAACTAAAATCTCAACCTTGCAGGGTGTCTGCTGTTAAAGTATGGGCTTTGATTGGAAAAGAATGGGATTCTGAAACTTAGGATGGTGATATGTGGCTTGATGATGACGATGGGAAATGGAATCCCTGGAACCTGCTGAGCCTTTGCTAGAGAGACCTGTAACGGACTGCCCGGAGGAAAAATCTTCCCAACCTCCAGCCTGCCTTGAGGAAACAGCTTCCTGGTCTCCATTTGCCCAGAGGAATCTGCCACCCAACCTCCAGAGAGTAACCTTTGGTGCTTGCTAACCCACCACGTCCCCTTGGGAAACAGCCCTCACTCCTCTGTCTGGAACAACTAATCCTGTTTCACCAGACAAAACTATAACAAAATGCCCTGAGGTAATTGGCTTGGAAAACACTTCTATTTCTTTCCATGACCCACCCTCACCACCCCTCTTTTCTTCAAGACCTACAACTAGACTAATGTCCCAACTGGCCCGAAAGGTGAGACACAAAGTGTGGCCCATAAGGAGGTATGCTATACTCCAAAAGAACTGCATAAATTTTCTAATCTATATAGACAGAAATCAGGGGAATATGTGTGGGAATGGATATTAAGACTGTGGGATAATGGTGGAAGGACTATAAAGTGGGATCAAGCTGAATTTATTGATATGAGCCCACTAAGCATGGATTCTGCATTCAACGTTGTAGTTCAAGGGGTTAGGAAAGGCATTAAGCGTTTGTTTGGATGGTTGGGGAAACATGGATCAAAAGGTGGCCGACACGACCTGAGGTTGAAATGCCAGCGCTGCCCTGGTATAATGTAGATGAGGGGATCCAGAGGCTTAGAGAGATAGAAATGTTGGGGTGGATTTATCATGGAAGACCTGCTCACACACCCCAGGAATGTCCAGAGGACACATCTTTCACTAGAGCCTTGAGAAATAAATTTGTGAGACCAGTTCCATCATCCCTGTAGAGCTCTGTAGTTGCCCTTCTCTGTAGGTCAGATATTACTGTAGGAACTGCTGTCACTGAGCTGGAATCCTTAAACACAATGGGGATGACCAGACCCTGAGTTGGCAGAAGCCAGGTGGTGACAATTAATCACCAAAGACAGGGTGGATGTGACCTCCATAATGGACAGCAGACTCAAAGCAGCAGTCAAAGTAACCTGACTCACAGAGACTTATGGCACTGGCTATGGTTTACTTAGAAGTAAAATAGATAGACAATCTACTAAATTCTTCTTTGAGCTAGATAAGCAAAGGAATTCTAGGTCAAGTGAGCAGAAGTCTAACTTGAATTACAAAAACAGAAAGTCATGGCCCCTTAATCAATTCCCAGACTTGGGATAGTTTACAGACCCAGAGCCCCTTGAATGAGGGAAGGGCCAGATACCCTTGGAGAAGGACCCTTTTACACTGCCAAAAATTTACACTGTTAATCTTCCCCTAAGGCCTTTTAGCAAGGTGACTGTGCGCTGGGGAAAAGGAAATGATCAGATATGTCAGGGATTGCTAGACAGTGGGTTCAGAAGGGACACTAATTCAAGGAGACCCAAAACGTTGCCCTGGTCAACCAGTCAGGGCAGGGGCTAATGGAGGTCAGGGGATTGATGGAGTTTTAGCTCAGGTCCATCGCACAGTGGGTCCAGGGGTCCCTGGGGTGTACCTTCAGGGTATATCAACTCTCCAGCCTTATGTCATAATTTTGTTTTCAGGGAACTGAATCATTTTCCCTTCCACAGGAAACCACACTTGTCCATTGTATTGATGATATCATGTTGATTGGACCCAGTGAGGAGAAGTAGCAGCTACTCTAGACTTATCTGTAAGGCATTTGCATGTCAGGGGATGGGAGATATATACAACAAAAGTACAGGGGCCTTCCACCTCAGTGAAATTTCTAGGTGACCAGCAGTGTGGGGCATGTCGAGATATCCCTTCTAAGTGAAGGATAAGTTGCTGCATCTGGCCCCTCCTACGACCCAAAAAAGAGTCACAGTGCCTAGTTGGTCTCTTTGGATTTTGGAGACAACATATTCCTCATTTGGGTGTATTACTCTGACCCATTTACTGAGTGACCCAAAAAGCTGCTAGGTTTGAGTGGGGACCAGAATAAGAGGAGGTTCTGCTACATGTCCAGGCTGCTGTACAAGCTGCTCTGCCCCTTGGGCCATACGATTCAGCTGATCCAATAGTGCTGGAAGTGTCAGTGGCAAATAGAGATGCTGCCTGGAGCCTTTGGCAGGCCCCTATAGGAGAGTCACAACACAGGCCCTTGGGATTTTCAAACAAAGCCTTACCATCCGCTGCAGATAACTACTCTCCTTTTGAGAAACAGCTTTTGTCCTGCTACTAGGCCTTAGTAGAGACTGAACACTTAACCATGGGCCACCAAGTTACCATGAGACCTGAGTTGCCTATCATGAGCTGGGTGTTGTCTGATCCAACAAGCCATAAAGTTGGGCATGCACAGCAGTACCCCATCATAAAATGGAAATGGTATTTATAAGATGGAGCCAGAGCAGGTCCTGAAGGCACAAGTAAGTAACATAAGGAAGTGGCCTAAATGCCTATGGCCCCCACTCCTGCCATATTACCTTTTGTTTCCCAGACCAGAGCTATGGCCTCTTGGAGGGTTCCTACAGTGAGTTGACTGAGGAAGAGAAAACTCAAGCCTGGTTTACAGGTGGTTCGACATGATATGCAGGTACCACCTGAAAGTGGACAGCTGCAGCACTACAACCCCTTTCTGGGCTGTCCCTGAAGGACAGCGGAGGGGGGAAATCCTCCCAGTGGGCAGAATTTCAAGCAGTGTACCTGGTTGTTCATTTGGCTTGGAAGGAGAACTGGCCAGAGGTGCATTTGTATACTGACTCATGGGCTGTTGCTAACAGTTTGGCTGGATGATCAGAGACTTGGAAAGAGCATGATTTGAAAATTGGTGACAAAGAAGTCTGGGGAAGAGGTGTGTGGATAGACCTTTTTGAGTAGGCAAAGAACATGAAGATATTTGTTTCCCATGTGAATGTGCACCAGAGGGTGACTTCAACAGAGGAAGGTTTTAATAATCAAGTGATAAGATGACCTGTCCTGTGGATACCAGTCAACCTCTTCCCTCAGCCATTCCTGCCATTGCCCAGTGGGCTCATGAACATGGGCATGATGGTAGGGATGGAGGTTATGCATGGGCTCAGCAACATGGACTTCCAGTCCCCAAGACCGATATGGCTATAGCCACTGCTGAGTGCAAAGACCAATAGTCAGTGGCAGCTTGATTACATTGGATCACTTCCATAATAGAAGGGGCAATGATTTGTTCTAAATGGAGTAGACACATCTCTGCATATGGGTTTGCCTTCCCTGTATGCAATGCTTCTGCAAAAATGACCATCTGAGGATTTATGGAATGCTTTATCCACCACCATGTTGTTTCACACAGCGTTTCTTCTAATCAATGAACCCATGTCACAGCAAATGAAGTGGGAATGGGTACACGCTCATGAAATTCTTGGGTCTTACCATGCTGCACATCACCCTGAGGAAGGTAGGTTGATAGAATGGTGGAATGGCCTTTTGAAGATTCAATCATGGTGCCAAATATGTGCAATACCTTGCAGGGCTGGGGAAATACCTCCAGAAGGCTGTGTATGCTCTGAGACAGTATCCACTGTATGGTGCTGTTTCTTCCATAGCCAGGAATCAGGGGTCCAGGAATCAAGGGGTGGAAATGGGAGTGGCACCATTCACTATTGCCCCTAGTGATCCACTCAGAAAATCAATTGAAGACTTCTAAGGAGCAGAGAGATGTTTTACTGCTTCTTCAGTCAGGAAGCCTCTCCTATGGCATTCATTCAGAGTATTCATTGGAGCTTTCAGCGTCACAGCTTGCCCTATGGATTTTGGACTTTCCATTCCTATGGTTTTGTGAGACACATTTATACATTTCATATTTACAGATATTTCCTATTGGTTCTGTTTCTCTGGACAACCCTGAATAATACAGGATGACTTTTATTTCTTTTTCTTGTCTAATTGCTCTGGCTAGAACCTCCAGCACAATGTTGAATAACATCGTTGACATGTACATCTTTGTTTTGTTCCTGATCTTAGAGGGAACGCTTTTAGTCTTTCCTCATTGAGTATGATGTTAGCTGTGAATTTTGCATGTTGAGGAAGTTTCCTTCTATTCCTATTCCTTGAAGTATTTTCCTCAAGAAAGTGTGTTGAATTTTGAGAAATACGTTTTCCATATTAATTGAAATGATCATGTGGTTTTTCCACTTTGATTTACTGATGTGGCATATTATATTAATTGATTTTCTTCTGTTGAACCAGCCTAACATACCTGCAATAAAACTCACTTGATCATGGTGTATAGTTCTTTTAATGTGTTGCTGGATTCAATTTGCAAGTACCTTGTTGACAATGTTTGTATCTATATTCATTAAAGAGTTTGGTGTGTAATTTTCTTTTCTTGCAGTATCTTTGCCTGCTTTTGTTTTTAGGGTAATGTAGACTTCAGAGAATGAGTTAAGTAGCTTTCCCTGATTTTCAATTTGTTAAATAGTTTGAGCAGGATTCATACTAATTCTTTCTTGAATGCTTGGTAGAATTCATATCTGAAGACATCTGGTCCTGGGCTCTTTCTTCTTTCTTGAGAGTTTTTTGAAGACCGATTGAATCTTTTTACTTGTGATTGGGTTGCTGAGGTGTTCTGTTTCTCCTTTAGTCAGTGCTCGTTGTCCAAGTTTTTCTAGGAAGCTGTCCATTTCATCTATGTCATCTAGTTTGTTAGCATATAGTTGCTCATAGTATCCTCTTATCTCCTTTATTTCCACAGGGTCAGTAATTATGTACCTCCCATCCCATTTCTGGTTTTATTTATTTGCATCTTCTCTCTCTTTTTTGTCAGCCTACTAAAGGGTCCACTAATTTTATTGATTTTTCTCAAAGAACCAACTTCTGGCTTCATTGTTTCTCTCTTCTGCTTTCATGTTCTCAATTTTATTTATTTCTGCTCTAATCTTTGTTATTGCTTTTCCTCTGCTTGCTCTAGGGTTAGTTTGTTGTTCTTTCTCTAGTTTCTCTTGGTGAGCAGTTAATCCTTGATTTTTACACTTTCTTGTTTTAAAATATATTTGCTTAGGGCAATAAATGTCCCTCTCAGCACTACCTTTGCTGCATCCCATATGTTTTCATATGTTGTGTTGTCATTTTCATTCGCCTCAAGATATTTACTGGTTTCTCATGTAATTTCTTCCTTAATCCACTGATTGTTTAAGAGTGTGTTGTTTAGCCTCCATCTGGAAGTTGTAGGTTTCTGGAAAGTTACCCTAGTGCATGGAATCCATATATAAGAATCAATATATAAGAATCTATATATAAAAATCAATATATAAGAATCTTATATATTGCCCTAGGTGTTGTTTAGGATTGACTAGAATGGTTTTGGTTGGAGTTTGTCAACCAAACTCCAACCAAAATAGGTAGCAATGTCTAACTGAAACTTGCATAAGAGCAACCTCCAGAGTAGCCTCTCGACTCTATTTGAAGTATCTCAGCCACTGATCCCTTATTTGTTATGCTTCTTTTCCCCCTCTTGGTCAGGATGGTATTGTTGATCCCACAGTTCCAGGTCTGGAATCATCCCTGGGAGTCCTCTCCCATGCTATCAGGGAGACTTTCACCCCTGGATGTCATGTCCCACATAAAGGGGAGGGCAATGATTTCACTTGCAGTGTTGGGCTTAGAGAGACTGAGGCCACATCTGAGCATCAAAAGAGGTCCTCCAGAAGTAACTCTTAGGCATACCTATAGGCAGGCTAAGCTTCTCCACTACCTACATAAGCTTCACAAGAGCAGGCCTCAAGATTAAGGGCTTGGCTTCTTGATTTGGGTGTCCCTAATGTTTGAATCAGTATCAGGGACTTCCCCGGTGGTAAAGTTTAGTAGTTGCATATTTTTTCTCCCATCCCTCAAGGGGCTTTGCTAATACTTTTTGATTATCTGCTTAATATGTTCTAGCTGTATACAGGCATTACATTAAGCTATACAGGATTAAAGGACTTCCTTCTCATTCTGGGTCCTGTGTGCTTCAATTGTTTAAATGAGCTATCCGGACACATTGAGTTAGATTATGTGCTACAGAAAACTTAGTTTCTGGACAAAATAAACCTTTCTTCCTTTTGTCTCAAAGAGTAGGTGAGGTTCTAAAGTACAGACAAAGTCTTCCTTACCCCTGTGTTCTGAAGTACATTAATCCTGACCTGATTGGGTTTGTTCTTATCTCTAAATACCAGGTTATACACACATAAAAGAGCCTCTCAAAATCTGTAAATAATAATTACCACTCTGGACTAAATGTGACTGCTATGAAAGCTTACAATCTAGGCCCCTGTTTTCTTATCAACGTTTTCTAAAGGAGATCGTACAATCATCGCTCTTTTGTTTCTGGCTTATTTTGCCTCACCAAATGTCCCACATGTTCATTCATGTTGTTCATGCTTCATGACTTTATTCCTTTTAGAAGTAGCACAACCTTCGTTCATAAGTGTACACCCTTGTTTGTCAATCTACTTCTCAGTCAGTGCATCCTTCAGCCACCTGCACACATTAGGCATCATGTATAATGTTCAAAGTCCACAGTGCATGAACACTCTCAATTTTATATAATTTCTTTGTTCACAAGAGAAAGATAACCAATAAATACACCCTTACCAAATAAGAAACCTAAACCTCCCCTTAACTCTTGTCCTTCCCCCCTTTATTTACACCTGGTGTTGCTGTGGTAGTGGTGATGTTTCCCTGTTAACATAGCCCATGGTATGCAATAGCCGTTTCCCCCATACACTGAATTTAAACACTCTTTGTACAAAAATCATACTTTTGAAGTAGTTCATGTAAGAACTTACTAATATTTGTAGTGTTAATAAGTGTGACAAATAGATCTATACCACCTTTTTCAATCATGCTCACCTTCCATATGGCAATATTACTGACAGACCCACTAGTGATCTGCCTTCACTGCTACCTATTCCCTTACATTGGAGTTCAACCTCATTAGCTAACCATTCACCCATCTCTAGTTTTCATCTATCTCTAAGTCCCCCATATGTTGTGTTATAGGCCTAGAATTTTACCTTTACTGTGGTCATGAAACTGGAGTCACACAGTATCTATCCTTCGGTGTCTGGCTTATTTCAGTCTCTCTCCACTGAGTATGATGCTGGCTATCAGGTTTTCATATATGCCCTTTATCATATTGAGAAACTTACCTTTGATTCCTACCTTTTGAAATGTTTTTAACAGAAAAAGATGTTGAACTTTGTCAAATGACTTTTCAGCATCAATTGAGATGATCATGTGATTTTTCCCTTTCAATTTGTTAATGTGTTGTATTACATTAATTGATTTTCTTGTGTTGAACCATTTTTTCATTCCTGGTATAAACCCCACTTGCTTGTGGTGTACTATTCTTTTAATGTGTTGTTGGATTCGATTTGCTAGCATTGTGTTGAGAATTTTTGCATCTATGTTCATTAGGAAGATTGGCCTGTAGTTTTCATTTCTTGTAGCATCTTTACCCTGTTTTGGTATAAAATGATATTAGTTTTGTAAAATGAGTTAGTGTTCCTTTTTCTTCAATTTTTTTTGAAAAGCTTGTGCAGGATTGGTGTTAGTTCTTTTTGGAATGCTTGATAAAATTCCCCTGTGAAGCCATCTGGCCCTGGGCTTTTCCTTGTAGGAAGATTTTTGATGACTCATTGAATCTCTCTACTTGTGATAGGTTTGTTGAGATCTTCTATTTCTTCCTGAGTGGGTGTAGCTTGTGTGTTTCCAGTAATTTGTCCATTTCATCTAAGTTGTCTAGTTTGTTGGCATATAGTTGTTTATAGTATCCTCTTATGATTTCTTTTATTTCTTCAGGGTCTGTGGTAACACACCCCTCCTCATTTCTGATTTTGTTTATTTGCATCCTCTCTCTTTTTTCATCCATCAGCCTTGCTAGTGACTCATTGATTTTCTTAAAGACCAGCTTTTGGTTTTATTGTTTCTCTGTATTGTTCTTTTGTTCTCCCATTCATTTCACTCTGCTCTAATCTTTGTTATTTCTCTTCTTCTATTTGCTTTGGGATTTAATGTTCTTTCTCAAGTTCCTCCAGGTGGGCAGTTAAGGCCTCAAGTTCCTCCAGGTGGGCAGTTAAGGCCTCAATTTTTTCTCTTTCTTGTTTTTTAATATAGGCATTTAGGGCAATAAATTTCCCTCATAGCACAGCCTTTGCAGCATCCCGTCAGTTCTGATGTGTTGTATTTTCATTTTCATTCATCTCCAGATATTACTGATTTCTCTAGCAATTTCTTCTTTGACCCACTGCTTGTTTAAAAGTGTGTTATTTAATCTCCATATAGTTGTGAAAATTCTCATTCTTTGGCAGTTATTTATATTTGCATCATTCCCTTGTGGTCAGAGAAAGTGTTTTGAATAATTTCAATGTTTTTGAATTTATGAAGACCGATTTTGTGAGCCAGCATATGATCTATCCTGGAGAATGTTCCATGACTGGGAGCATAAACATTTATAATTGTTATCTCTTCTTGGTGAATTGTCCCTTTCATTAATATATAGTGTCTTTCTTTGTCTCTTATGATGTCTTTACATTTAATGTCTATTTTGTCTGATATTAGTATGGCTACTCCTTCTTTCTTTTGGTTACAACTTGTGTAAACATCTTTTTCCATCCTTTCACTTTCAATCTATTTGTATCCTTGTGTCTAAATTGAGTCTCTTGTAAGCAGCATATAGCTGGATGATATTTCTTAATCCATTATGCTAATCTGTATCTTTTAATTGGTAAATTTAGTCCATTAACATTCAACGTTATTACTGAAAAGGCATTTCTTGACTCTAGCATCTTATCTTTTGCATTTTATTTGTCAGATCTATATATTTTTCTCTCTTTCTCTTTTTATCCTTTAAGTTACCCTTACTGCTGCTCCTCAATTCTGTGCCCTACTCCAGACCTCCCTCTCCTGTCTTTTTTTTTTCAGCTGGCAGAACTTCCTTTAGTATTTCTTGTAGGGTTGGGCCCTTGTTGACAAATTCTTTCAGGATTTGTTTGTGAAAATTTTAATCTCTCCTTCAGTTTTGAAGGACAATTTTTCTGGGTACAGAATTCTTGGATGGAAGTCTTTCTGTTTCAGGATCTTAAATATATCATACCACTGCCTTCTCAACTCCAGGGTGCTAGTTAAGTAGTCTGAACTCAGTCTTATTTGATTTCCCTTGTATGTAGTAGATTGTTTTTCTCTTGCCACTTTCAAAATTTTCTGCTTCTCTTCAACATTTGACAGACTGACTAGCATGTGTCTTGGGGAAGGCCTATTTGGACTTATTCTGTTTGGAGTTCACTGGGCTTCTTTGATTTGCAAATTTGTGTCCTTTATGCGTTGGAAAGTTTTCCCATATTACATCCTCAACTAATCTTACTAGCCCTTTATTTGTCCCTTCTCCTGAGACACCAATGATTCTTAGATTTGTGTACTTTGTTTTCTCCATCATTTCCCTGAGCCCAAACTCAAATTTTTCCATCTTTTTTGCCTTTTGCTGTTTTGAGTGTTCACAATCAGTTGCCCTATCTCTAGCTCACTTATTCTTTCTTCTGGCTCTTCAAATCTGTTGTGTGTCTCAAGCATATTTTTCATTTGGTCTACAGCATTTCTAATCTCTTTGATATCTGCTATTTTACTATTTATTCTTTCAAATTCCTCTTTATGCTCCTCTAGTGTCTTCTTGATCTCCTTTATGTCATTAGCCATCCCATTTATTTTATTTAGTAGAATTATATAAACAGCTTTTATTAGTTGTTCCAACATCTGTGTCTCCTCCACTGTTTAAATTTGGTCATTAGGCTGGGCTATATCTTCTGCATCATGATATGCTTAGAGAGCTTCTGTTGTTTTTGTGGCATGTAAATATCTTGATTGGTTTGCATTGGAAGTTGATTTCCTTCAGTATCTGAAATTGTGTATTTGTGGGATGGATGTGGAGCAGCATGCAG
>PVIY010052097.1:0-15355 GCA_004026745.1 Myrmecophaga tridactyla | reverse complement strand
GTAGGGGAAAGGTGGCGGGAGCAAAGAGTGATGGATGGACAGAGGCACCTGGGGCTTTCTGCTCACTGGGGTCGTACCTCTCTGCCACTCCTGCTCCCAGGGTCTTGAAATGCGAGGGGTTGTCACTGGCCAGACATGGGGTGTTGTGGGGGCCCCTTGGGAGGGGGCAGCCTTTGGATTAGGGGCAAAGAGCCGCCAATCCACAAGGAGCAATGGGGGCAAATGGTAATTAACTTCAAAGCAAGCATTTCAGCCTCCAATGACCATCTGGGGTGGGCCTTCATACTGGACCCTCAGACCTCACCCCCGTCCCCCGAGCAGCTCCCACAGCACGGTCGGGGACACAGGGAGCCTGAAGTGGGGGTGCCCAACCCCCAAGGGTCCCTGCTCCGACCTCCTACCACCCCAGGAGCTGGCCCGAGCCCTTGGCCTCTGCACCCCCACCTCCCACCCAGCCTGGACTTCCCCCCAGGCCCTTCTGACCCCCATGGGAGGTGAGCAGGGCCTGGACCGGCAGGGGATGGGGGTGAGCACCCCGACTGCCAGGGAGCCGGTAGGCTTCCAAACCAGACGGGAAATAGATCTCAATAGAACCTAAAGTGGAGGGGGGTAGGCTGCTGGGGGGCAGGGTGGGGCTCCCGGCGGACAAGGGGATGAGGAGCTAGGCATGGGGGGCACCAGCAGATACAGCCTGGGGCCCCAACATCATACCAAGTATACCACTCCCCGCTCAATCGCACCGACACACAGACAAGTGTGTGGGCCTGGCTGGCCCCAGCCCAAGAGTCTCAGAAAGAAGGAAACTCAAGAGGCGTTGGCCCCTGGGGGCCCAGCCCTGTCCCCTCACCCCTGAGGATGGTCGGAGTATGCAAGGGGGAGGAGGGGAGCGGCATGTGGCGGTGCCCACGGCACCACCGGGGCCTCGACTTCTGGGCAGAGGGGCGGGCGAGGAGGGGGCAGGGTTAGGCACAGGCAGCCTGGGGGGTAGGGGTGGGGAGCCAGCCTTGGAGACTGACCTGGGAATACGGAAAGGAGCCCTGGACCTTCCTTGCTTCCAGGCCACCGGGGACCTCATCGTTTACAGTATAACGAATGCAATGGTTTCCTTCATAGATTTTAAATACAAGCAGGATAAAAATCACATTTTGTTCAGGCAACAGTAGCAGTTCAGTAGGTGAGTGGCTGGGTCACACTGGGTTAGTATCACATGCAAGCAGCTGCGGTGCACGCCCCAACGCCGCCGGGGCGCCCCCTCCTCCGGCTTCCGCTCGCCCCTCACAAAGTCCCCGCGTAGGCGCCGTCCGGCCTCCGGGCCGCGGGCGTCTCGGGCCTGCTGGAGCTGCCGCTGCCCTGCTCGAAGGGCGGCGGGGGGCTCTGGCCGTCGGCGGGCAGCGGCTCGGGCGCGGCCACCTCCTGGATGACCGAGCCGGCGCCGTCCGCCTCCTCGCCGGCCTCGAAGGCGGGGTTGGCGGCGGCGGCGGCGGCGCCCAGGTCTACGCCCCCCGCGTCCGTCCGCAGGGCCACGAGGGCGGCCTCGGCCCGGCGCTCGGCGAACAGGCGCTGCTCGAAGACCTGCGCGGCGGCCGGCTGGAACTCGGGGTCGAGCGGCGCGCCCATGACTGTGCGGTACATCTCCACGCCCTCGGGCAGCATGGACTTGATCTTGGGCAGCCAGCGCTTGCGCACGCGGCGGGCGTTGGTGCACATGTCCGCCGCGATCACGTTCATTTCGCTCTCCTTGAAGCTGGGGGCGAAGTTCTGACAGTACACTGCGGGGGGGACAGGGAGGGGCGTCAGTCTCCCCGGCTGCGGGGGGGCCCTGGCCGGCTCCCTAGTCCCTCCCCCACCCCTGCCAAGGCTGCTGTGGGGTCAGGGGCTGGAGGAGGCCCTCCATCCATGGACAGTCCCCATTGGCCAGGAGACCCCACCCCCCTTTGGGAGGGTCTCTCCCTGGATGCTCAGGGATGGGACCATCAGAGCTTGGCAGGTGTGGGGCCTGGCCTCACCTGTCTGCACGTGGCCCGAGGCAGGGGTCAGGGCTCCCTGTGGCCTTGGCCCTATAGCACCCCTGGGGACTCAAGGTTTCCCCAGGTCCCACCCACCTGGGATCCGAGGGCCTGGGAAGGGAACCCTGACAACCTCCCTGCCTCTGCATGCAAACTGGGAGCCATCCCAGTCTCCAGCCTGGAAGTGAGCAAGTGACAACCCCCACTGCCTATAAAATCGTAAAATCCTTCCCGGAGGCAGGTCGCCCAGCAAGGGTGCCCACGCCACCAACCCTGGGGAACCCAGTGCCCGGCACCCTTCCAGAGCCATCACCGGCACCCCCTCTTCACTCTAAAAGAAAACTACTCCTTACAAGTGATTTTTTTTAAGCAAGCAAGCCAAAAAAAAAAAAAAAAAAGATATGGGTTCCCGTTTCAGTGGCTACCAGGACGTGCAGTTCGTGGGCCAGCTTGGGTTGGGGTGCCTGCCTCCTGTGCTGATGGGGGTGCAGGGCCGGGGGGAGCGGCCTGCCAGGGAGAAGGACGGGGCTCCGCCCCCACGCGCCCAGGAGCGGAGGCGGAAGGCGAGCAGATGGCAAAGGCTCAAAATAACCTCCAAATGTAAATAAGGGGTTTTGTTCAAAAAGGAAAATTAGATCTATTTCACATATTAAAATAGTTTCGCAGCTGAATTCATCATGCCTGGAAACCTACCAAGAGCGTTACCACCTCGAGACCTGGCTTCTGAGAACTGCTCATGTCTCCGTCGGCCCCGTAGCTGAGCCAGCTCTCCCACCCGGCCCCCACCCGCCCCTCCCCGGGGCCCGCCCGGGACCTCGGCCCCTTACGTTTCACAGCGTTCAGGATCCGGCTGTCCAGCGGCTTGCGGCTGGGGTCACTGCTGGAGGAGCGGATGCCGGTGCCACAGCTGTTGGCCAGTGTGTTCCTGCCAGGAAGACGTGGGGGGGGGGGGCCAGCTGAGGTGGCGGGAGGCACAGCCCCTCTCTAAGGGGGTCCACCCAGCCTCTCCCCTCAAATGGGGAGCAGGTGCAGCTACCCCCCAAGGCGACCAGGAGAAAGGCAAGGCCTCCTGGAGGAGAGGGGTGGCAGGCAGCAGGAGCCGGAGAGACCCCCGGCGGGCCCAGCTGGCCAGCGACAGGATGGGGTGGGGGCAATGGACCATGGCTGCTCTCTGCTGTTAGGGGCGGGGTGGGGGCCGGAGTCGACAAGCCCTTCTGGAAATACCAGGAAAGCCAAGCCCTCCCCTGAAGCCCGGGTTAAGGGGGGGATTCTCTGGGCTCCATCCTGCAGACTGTAAACCCCTCAGGCAAACAGAATTCCACAGCACGGCAAGTCAGGGCAACAGGGGGCCCCGTGGCAGGAGCCCAGCGGACCCCGGGGCCCCCCACTCACCCCCGCCGAGGCCCCTACCTGTCAAAGAAAGTGGCCAGGAGCCTCCGCAGCAGGACCTTGTGCTTCACCCCCGCGCAGAGGTGGCAGTTCATCAGCTGGCCCCGCGTGATGTAGACGCCGGAGCCTGTGGGCATCAAGCGTGGACGCTGGGAGGACACTGGGCCCCCCGCCCCCCTGCCCGCAGTAGGTCCCCAGACATGCCGCAGGCAAGGCCCCCGGCCCCCTGCCGTTCTGAGGAACGGGCTGTGACCAGGACTCACCCACGGGAAGGCCCAGCGTAGGGTGCCACCAGCCCCACACATTGACATGTTCGAGCCCCAAACCCCGGCACCCCAGAAAGTGGCCTGTTTGGAAATATGGTCTTTGCAGCTGAAACTGGTGAGAGGGAATCATGGAGGAGCAGAGCAGCCACAACCCCGCAGCGGGGGCCTGATGAGGACAGGGGGAAGGGAACACAGACAGGACCACAGAAGCTGGGAAACAGCAGGAGAGGCGAAGAGAGGTGGAACTTGCACTTGCAGGGATGCCTGGAGCCCCCAGTTTGGGGCTGTCCGGAGACTCCTGTGGGCTGCGGGAAGTGGCCGGCTCTGGGCCCAGGGGTGGTCCCTCTGGCCCTCCAAAGAGCCCAAGAGCCAGCCCCCTGCAGCGACTGGGGGCCACGTGGCTTACTCCAGGCCTTGAGTTGAGGCATCATCCACCCAGTACAGACGGGTGCAGCCAGGGGGCCCTCCACAGCAGAAATCTGGAAACACCATGGGGCCAAAGAGAAGGTCCCTGGCTCCCAGGCGTTTGTGTGGGAGTGTCCAGGAATGATGACGGTGAACATGCCTGTTCGGGAGGAGCCATGAGGCCACCCTGCTGCATGTCTCCCAGTGTCTGCCAGCACCGGAGTCAGCTCTGTCCAGCCCTCCCCCTTCCTGGACAAGTTCCCGGAATTTGCTGCCATCACTGTCCACTCCCAGCCCTTAGAACTGGCCTCCTAGCTCCCCAGGATCCCAGGCCCCCACACTCGCTCCCATCTTCATCCTGAGCTTTGGTTCTCCCCGAAGCTGCTCCCAAAGATTCCCACCACACCCTTCTCCCACTGCCTGCCTGGGCACCTCAAAATCTGCAGAATGGGATTTAGCCCAAGGCTGGGGCCTCATCACTCAGCGGGCATGGGGCAAACACACCCCAGGCCCTCCCACACCCATCCTGGGCTGGCCTGGTCCCGAAGCACCCTGGGGTGCCTGGCCGGGCAGTAGCACCTGCTGGGGTCCTGCAGGACATCCCCTCCTCAGCCCATCCCAGGTGCCAACATGGCCAGGCCACACTGGCCTACAAACCAGAGGGAAGTATTCTGCAGATGAGATTAGCAAGTACAGTCCTCACCTTCAAGAAAAGGAGGAAGGAAAAAATTCAGGCTCAAGCGCCCAAGCTTGCAGCCTGCCGCCCTAAGGAATTTAGACTTCCAAGTCCCAGGAGCCAATTACGAGCACTTCTGTTTCTCAGGAGACCCCTGACTGGCACCCTGTCCACCCCTGATGCATCTGGGAAGCCCCTACCCCACCCAAAAGAACACTGCAGCCATCCTGGGGGGACAACGGGACAGGAGGCCCACCCTGGAGCCCTGGCTTTTGGGGGCAGCAAATGGGAGTCCATGGGTCCTGCCCGGCCAGGGTTTGGGGACGCATTTAGTGAGCCAAGGGAGGAGATTATTGGAAAATGGTTCAACACCCAAAATGAGGACGAGAGGCCAGAGTTTCACATTTGCACGGAAAAGCCTTAGAAGCCCACCAGGAGCCTGATGGCCAAAAGAATCCCAGTGTGGATAAGAGAAGCATTTCCAACCAAGGCACGTGGTCCTAATGGGCCTTTGGGCTCCAGGGAGCTTCTTCTTTTCCCAGGAAATCTGCACCTGCCCTGGGGCTGCCATGGGCACCCTCTGAACACGAGCCCCAAACCAGGCAGGCTGGGCACAGGGTGGGGGCTGGGAAACTTTTCCCCCACCCCCACCCCTGGTGCTGTCTGTGCCCTAAATCCAAACACGCCTGCCTGCAGCCCGGCCAGTCACAAGCACGGCCAGCCCAGGGGACTCAATTAAATTGCTAAATTAATTCAATTGAATAGCTCCTCCTAATGACACATTCTTCGGGAAGGAAATTAGAGGGAATTTAAGATGCTCTGTCTTTTTTTGACCGACTGGTGATGGCACATTGATTGCAGTGCCAACAAAGAAACACTAAACGCAAGGACCCTCACAGACAAGGGCTGGGCTGGGGGCACCTCACCTGCCACCAGCTCCAGCTTCTCGCCTGGGTCCCCCTCTGAGTAGAGCTTGGGGTGGCAGCGGTACCCGATCTGGCTGATGAGGCTGGCGGGCAGGGCCACGAGGTCACGGCGGATGAGGACACAGGAGCGGTTCTCCAGCGGCACGGGCTCAGGCTTCTCTTGCACTGTGGGCACAGAACCGGGCGCCGGTGAGCAGGCACGGGGGGTGGGGGGCAGCGAGAGGAGCAGAGGCAGCCTGGGCACTGCATCCTATCCTCTCTGCCTTCCTGTGGTCACCCCTCCCCGCCTGCCCTCTGCAGGGAAGCCAGGTGAAGGGCATATGTGCAGGACGCCCTTGGGCCCAGGAACCCAGGAGCTGGGGATCAGGAACGGCTCCCAGGGGGTGTCAGCAGCCCAGGCAGGACTGAACTGGGGAAACAGAAGTAGTGGGCTGGGGGCGAGGGGATGATGAGAAAGAGTGCAGGTGGCAGAGCCAGTGGTTAACCAGAGGATGTGGCCAGCTCTGCCAAGGACACAGGGACACATGCCCCAATACTGTCTCCCCAGCCATGCCACCCCGCCAGCAGCTCCGTGCAGTGGGCCAGCTGGGCACACCCTCCTGGTTCACAGGGGAGGGGACGTGGGGAATAGCTGTCCTGCAAGGACAGCCCTCTGCACCCCACGGCTCAGCCCATTGGGCTCCTGAGACCCCACAGGGCCCACACAATATGGCTCCCATACAGCTCCCCTGGGACAGCCCTCTCTTCCCAGTACAGAGAAGGGCCCTTCTGTCCTCCATGCCCCAATGCCCCGCCAGGTACCTCCCACTCACCACTGGGTCGCCTAGGGCTGCAGCCGCACCAGGCTCCAGAGCTCCTCCTGCAAATCCCTCCCTTGCACACAACTCTGGGCTGCCCCAGCATGCTGCCCACCTGTGGCCATCCCCACCCCCCAAGCAGGTGATGGCCCCAAGGGCCAGCTGTGGTCATGAAGGAACAAGGAACCCCACCAGCTCCCCGGGGCTCTCGGGGTAGCACACCTGCTATGCAGCAAGGCCTGCAGCTGAGGTCCCTGGCCAGTGCCTCACTGTCTATCCATATCACCACCTGCATGGCCCTCTAGGGTCCTCAGGCCATGCTGGTGGCAGCTCAGAATGGGTCCTGCTTGCCTAGAGTGTCAGTTCCTGTCAGTGGGGCTGGAAGCCATTGGATGGGAGGGGATGGCCTCTAGAACCTGGTGATACCTGGACCAGGCTGGGTGGGGACATGCTTGTCCAGAAAGACTCAGGGACAGATACACTTGACCTTACAGGCTGGGCTGGGGCCGCTGTCCCCTCCCATTGCAACTGCACCCCTACCCTGGGGTTTCACGGGAAATCTAAGCACAGGGGACCTGGTAGGAGACCCTGGAGAAGAGAAGCGGGCCACCAGGAGGGGGGCATGGCTAAGCCCCCGGCCCTAGGACTTCCAAAAGCCAGAGCCGCTGGAGACCCAAGTCACCTCAGGGCCAAGCTCGTGGTACGGGGGTGTCACCAGAGATGTCCAGCCCCCAGAGGGATACCAAACCACACAGGTTCCGACAGGGAGCAGCGGGATCACTGTTCCAGGCAGGGAGCGGGGGCCGAGACCCTCCCGAAGCACCAGCCCCACCCCCAGCACCTGCACTCTCCCCCAATCTCCCCCACATGGAGATGCTTACGCTGCCCGTTGGGGGGTGGAACTGGGGGCCCCGTCCACCCTCCAGCCCTTCCCAGGGCACACCTGCCAGTTTCCCTGTGATGTGCTCAGGGTGTGAGGTAAGGGCAGGGCCCTCCCCAGGCCTGTGGGGTGCAGCCCAGAAGGAAAAGGGCCCGCAATTTCAAAGACCACAAAGTCGAGGCTGCAACCTACAGGGGGAACAGGGAGGTACATTTCCCACCATTGCCGGTGGGCAAGGCGGTGGGGGGACTGATCCTAGAATCACCCGGGGGGCTTAGGGAACACAGGAAAAACAATCAGGACGATATTTTAAAACATCATTACCAGCGCCCCCCACCTCCCCACCTCCCGGCCAGCCCGCTGTGATTAATATATGCAAACGAGGAGGCACACACCGTGGCATTTACATAAAGACTGTTCACCAACAGGACTAATTCCCGTCCACACCCGCGCGCTCGAGATGTTTCTCTAAACAGCAGAAGTTGTTTGCGCTTCTCACGCACTGCACCCCCCCAGGCCCCAGCCCTGCTCCCCCACAACCAGAGACTGTCAGCTCCAGAACAACCAAAAAAGCGTCTTCTATTTCTGCCTTGCCATGTGCTGGATACTGCTGCCGGCTAAAAATATCCCACGCCAAGTTGTAGCTCATCTGGAAAGGTGCTCTACATTTCTCCCCGCCCAGCACCCAGGACAGAAATAGACCCCGGGACCCACCTGCAGCCGAGGGCCAACAGTCACCCCAGGATTCAGAAAACCTGGGAGACGTGCTCACGGCAAGGGGCAGCGTGGGGTCCCACCGGCCGGCCGGTCAGGCCAGCGCACGACTGCGGGAGACCCCTTCCAGCAGGCCCCGTGGTCCCCCTATCGAGGGCTCAAGCTGTCATTCACCAGCCATAACTCTGGTTTCTAGGATCTTGGTGCCGTGAAATCTGGAGACAGACACTTTTAAAGAGTAATTAGTTGTTTTTACTGCAAGTTGACTAATTGCCAGAAAGGTGAGTCATGGTCCTAAAGGCCACGGTGGAAGGATCCAGAACGGTAGCGAGTGTGGGCAGACGGGGTGCCATCCGTCGCGGGCAGGTGATCAAAGCACCGGGGCAGACGGCACAGCAAGAGTCCCCTGGGGCGGGGTGCACCTGGACACCTGCGTGGGGCGTTTCCAGCAGCATGTGCTTAGCCGGTGGCAGGTGCAGGCACAGGAGCCCATCAACGCAGGAGAGGTAAGCGCGCCCCAGAACAGCGCTCGGCCGGGATCAGCGGTGACGCAGTCACGCTGTGCTGAGTGAGATAAGCCAGACCCCAAAGGACTGCTGTGTGATTTTCCTCCTGCGAAATGCTCAGAGTGAGCAGGCTCACAGAGACGGAGAGCGGATCGGGGTGACAGGGGCTGGGGGGGCGGTGGGGTTGTTGCTTAATGGGCGCAGAGTTTCTGTTCAAGGAAGACAGAAAAATTTGGAACTAGGTATTAGAGGTGGTAGCACAATACCGAACGCCCTAAATGCCACTGAATTGCACACTTCACGGTTCAAATGGCAAATTCCATGCCGTATGTGTTTTGCTGCAATTAAGGTTTAAAAAAGAGGATGGATGAATCAAAGGAAGAGGGGGTGCCAGGTGGCAGGGAAGCCAGGAGGGTCATGCTGGCCTTGCCAACCCCCTCTCCCTGGGGTCTATCTCCTCCTGACCTAGAACCTGATGAAAGCTTTGGACCCTTTCCCTGAACCAAACCCCACCAAGACCCCCACCCACCCTGGGTCCCACAGCTCCAGGGAGCCCCAAACGGCAACCCTGTCCCTGTTCCCTGACACAGCCAAAGTGCAGCCAGGAGGGCGCTGGGGACCAGTTCTCAAGGACCACGGGGGGTCACGTGACGAGACCAGCAGGGGCACACAGGGGGCCCCTTCCCCAGGCCTGCCGAGTTGGGGCAGGGCGTGAGCAGGATGGAAAATGGGTTGAAAGCGGCAGAATGTGAAAACACACCCCCAAGTTCTGAATTCTACAGAAAAACACCATCTAAAAACCACGTCTGAAGCAACATGCCAAACTGCATGACCTGACTTTCAGATCGTGGCTGTAATGAAGATGGTATGGGTGTTGACAAATGGACAGACCCACAGATATGGGGACCGGACAGAACTGAGAGTGACGCAGGAGGACTCCACAGCAATCCGGCCAACTGACTTCCAAGGAGAGTGCACAGAAGGTTCATGGACACGTAAGAAATCACCTCACACCCCATGCCAAGTTTAACCCAAAATGCATCACAGACCGAGATGTAAAGCATAAAACTTTAAAGCTTTGACAAGGAAACATGGAAGAAAACCTTTGGTTTAAGCTAAAAGCTGAGCCATAACATCAAAAGTCCAATCCATAAGGAATAATCGATAAACTGGATTTCATCTACTTAAAAAGCTTCTGTTCTGCCAAAGACTCCTACTTGGAGCAATGCAAGACAAGCAGCTTGGCACCGGGAGAAAAAATGTGCAAACTACATACCCAACAAAAAGGATGTATATCTGAAATCAATTAATTCTCAGAACGTAACAAGTAAGTACAACAATGAATTGCAAGGTAAGCCACGGACTGTGATATAGCCAGTATCCCTTCATCGAGCGTGACAGACACACTCATGCAAGGTGTTAATAATAGAGGAACACTGTATTTTATGCAGGAATTTTCTGGAAACTTACAACTTCCTTAATTAAAAAAAAAAAATCCAATTTTAAAAACAGGCCAAATATTTGGACAAACGTCTCACCAGAAGCAAAGGAAAATGCCCAATGCTACCATCCGCTAGAGGAAAGCAGCTCAACACTGCAGAGACCCACCTCTCACCCACTGGAATGGCACATGTTAAAATCGCTGACAACGCAAAATGCAGGTGAGGATGCAGTGTCTCCAGCAGGCAGGGACGGTGCTGCTGGGCAGAGAAACGCAGCTCGGCTGCTCTAGCTGCTCTGGCCAGGTGAGACGTGTGCTCAGCATGGGAACTGCACGGCTAGGTATCACCCAAGGGAGATGAGAGATGAAGGCTCGAGCTCAGGCAGACATCCGTGTAGAGCAGCTCCATTATAAAGGCCCTAAATGGGAACACTGGGCTGTCTCGTGACGGGTGGATGGGAAAACCAGTGTCCAGTGGTGATGTGCTGGAGGGTCGACCTCCAGGACAGGAACAGGCTCCAGGGATAAGGCACTGGGGAGGCCGAGATTATAGAGGGGAAGCAGGACGAGACTTTAGGGGTGATGGGGGTTCTGTTCTGAATCACAGTGTTGGTGGTCCATGAATCAGAATGGTTGGCATCCTAAAAGGCATGCGTTCTACTGGAGTTGGGCATCCGTTCTAGTGGAGTGGGAACCCCACTCTCTGCCGCTGGGTCTTTCGGAGCCCTCAGGCCCAGCAGCTTGGGCCCTGGAAGAAAATCCACTTATGCAAGTGCATAGGGCTTCAGGGAGGAGTGGGCCAAGGATGGGAGCGGTAGGGCAGGTCCCTCAACCCCCTGCCTAGTGCCCTCCTGGCTTCGGGAACCCTTCCTTCTCCGGGTGCTGTGGCCCCCTGCTCTCAGCCTGCAGGCCGGGAGCATTCACTGACCTCACTGGCCTCAGACCCTGTTCTAGTTTGCAAAATGCCAGAATGCGATATACCTGAAACAGAACAGCTTTTAAAAAGGGGAATTTATTAAGCTGCTAGTTTTCAGTTTTAAGGCCATGAAAGCATCCAAATTAAGGCATCTAGGGAAAGAGACCTTGGTTCAAGAAGGCCAATGATGTTTGGGGTTTCTCTCACAGCTGGAAAGGCACCTGGTGAAGTCTGTTAGCTTTCTCTCCAGGAATTTTCAATGGCTTCGCCAGGGCTCTGTCCATTCTATTGGCTCTGAAGCTTCTTCCAAAACGGTTCCTCTTAAGGGGCTCCACTAAGTGACCCCCACCTTGAATGGGTGGAGGAACATCTCCATGGAAATAATAAAAGAGCTCCCAGCCACCCACACTGAATGAGAATTAAAGGACATGGCTTTTCTGGGGTACACAAGAGATTCAAACCAGCACAGACTCCGTATCCAGTAGGCTCTTAATTACCGTGAGCCTCGTCAACTGCCGGCAGTCCGCCAGGAGCCCCTCGCTCTCCAGAGCCTTGTACATCCATCCCGCCCTCAGCCAGGGGCTGAAAGCAAACCCCCATCGGGCTGAAACTTATCGACTCGAAAAAGACACCACTGAAGGTAAGGCGCAGCGCCCTGCGCCAAACAGACAAAAAACACCGCCAATTTAACCACATACGCCACCGACTGGAAAATGCAGCTAATTTCACGAGTGTGAAAACAGGAAAAGAAATGCATCCTAAAACCAATGGAAAACGGTGTGCACGGTACAAAACAGCCCAAGCTCAGAAAGCAAAGCCAACAGGAAAGGGACATCACGATGGAGACAGAAATGTGGAAGCCGGCATGGGAGGCCGGTGCTCACCGCCGGGCATCCCCGGGTCACCGACCCGAGGAAGGCAGACACGCCGCCACAGCTGCTGGGAAAACTCACGGGCCCGTGACCCCTAATCCTTACAACACCCCAGAGAGGCTGCACCAAATGCACCTGGACAGAGACGTCCATGGGCAGCCAGGACTCCCGGACTCCACAGATCAGGCAGCTGTAACTCCCAAGAATGACCCAGACCAGTGGAGATGCCATTCGCTGAGATGCCACGCATTTGGCCTGCTCATAACAAACTTGACCCCTCTGCTGACCCTGACTAGCCCTACGAGAGCTGGGGGCCCCACCCAAAGCCCCCAGCCTTGTTTTTATCTCCTGCCCATTCATCTCTTGCACCCATCCCTGCCACCCAACCCAGAAAACTCCAGAAGGCCCCTCTCTGTTCCCCCACCCCCAGCGCGGCCAGCCCTCCCAGCTATTGCCACCCGAGCCATCTCTAAGGGCACAACTCAATGGTATTAATGACAACCACAATGCAATGCCAGCATCTTCCATCACCCCCAAAGCGCCAACCCACTGAGTAACAGCGCTCTAATCCGTGCCCCGTAACCTGCCATCTGAGTCCTGTCGCTATGAATTTGCTTCTTCCTAAGTGGAAGCACAGGCTATTTGTTCTTCCCTGCATGGCTTCTTCCCTGGACGTGATGCAGAATTTACCAGCTTCATTCCTTTATATGGCTGTTCAATATTCCCTTGTAGGCTGTGGGACAAGTGAACACTTGGCTGGTTTTGTGCCCCGGTCCTGGGGAAGTTACCTCTGAACTTTGGAGTTTCCCAGGACCACACCTGAGGGCTCATATGCTAATGAGATGGGAGCGGCCAACCAGGTGATTGGGGCTGGAGCCCGCCCCTGGGAGGGGTAGGGTTGCAGAATGGGTTCAGCCATGGGGACGGGGATTCCTCCAGTCATGCCTGCGCCAGGAGACCCTCCTGAAGCTTGAGAACTCCCAAACCCCAATGAGTTTCCTTGACTGAGAAAATCTAACCCTGTCCCAGAGACTGTTGGCTCTGGCTCCACATGAAAAGGACACGGAAGCTTCCATTTGAGACCCTCTCAGACCTTTCGCTTCCTTCCCTCGTGTCTCCTCTTTTGGCTTATTTGCACCCTTTCATGGTAATAAAACTGCAATTCTAAATATTGTCTTGTATAGTGCACCCCCTCAGTTCTGTGAGTCATTCTAGCGAATTATCGAACCTAAGGGGGGTAGGGGAGTTAGGAACCCCTGAATTTGTAGCCAGTTGGCCAGAAATGTGGGTGGCCTGGGCCCCCAAGGGGGCAGCTGTACCCAAAGGACAGTCTGGACCCCAAACACTTCATTGCTCTGAGTATATTCTCCAAGCACAGGGAACTGAGGTTAGAAACCCTAAGAAAAATATTACCAGAAAATCCAAGAGTGTTTGGTAATTAAGCAGTATATAAGCCAAGGACCAAGGGAAAAAAAAAAATCACAAGTGATTAAAACATATTTTTAAATGAATGATGATGAAACTACGACATATTTTCCATATACGTGGAACAGCTCTCTGCTTCTCCCCATTTGACAGACAGCCTCATCTTTTCACCCAGTGCCAGCTGCATCCCTGAGGAATGAGGGTGAAGGTCAGAATAAACAGAGGTGGCAGACTGCTGCCATCAGTGACCCCTTCGTTGACCTCAGCCACACGCGCGACCTGTTCCAGTGTGACCCCACCCAGGCAAAGCTCCACGGCACCGCCAAGGCTGAGGACAGGCAGTCTGCTACCCGCTCTGTCTGCCGGGAGACCCCCACCCACATCCAATGGGGGATGCTGGTGCTGAATACGCCCTGGGGCCCACTTGGAGGGTGGCACCCACAGAGTCGCAGTCTGCCCCTTTGGCCGAAGCCCCGAGTTCACAGTGGGTGTGACCCATGGGAAGAGCAGCTACACCCTCAAGGACATCCGCAATGCTTCCCGCACACCAGCTGCCTGGCCTCCTGACCACCATCCCTGCCACCCCTGCCACCCAGAAGACGGTGCATGCCCCCCCCGCCCCCGCCCCCCAGGAAAACGTGGCGTGACGGCTGTGGAGCTGCTGAGAACTTCATTCTGCATCTACCAGCCTGCCGAGGCGGTGGGCAAGGTCATCTCAGAGCGGAAGGGGACGCTCACCGGCCTGGCCTTCGCATCCTCACCCCCAACGTGTCCAACCTGGGGCTGACCTGCCAGCTGGAGAAAGAGCCAAGTGTGATGACATCAAGAAGGTGGTAATCACCCTCCCCCGTCTACATGGGACATGACTCCCAGGGGTGTGGACCTTCCTGGCAACGTGGGACAGAAATCCTAGAATGAGCTGAGACTCAGCATCAAGGGATTGAGAAAAACCCTAGAATGAGCTGAGACTCAGCATCAAGGGATTGAGAAAACCTTCTCGACCGAAAGGGGGAAGAGAGAAATGAGACAAAATAAAGTGTCAATGACTGAGAGATTTCAAACAGAGTCGAGAGATTATCCTGGAGGTTATTCTTATGCATTAAGTAGATATCACCTTGTTAGTCAAGATGTAGTGGAGAGGCTGGAGGGAACTGCCTGAAAATGCAGAGCTGTGTTCCAGTAGCCATGTTTCTTGATGATGATTGAATAATGATACAGCTTTCACAATGTGACTGTGTGATTGTGAAAACCTTGTGTCTGATGCTCCTTTTATCTACCTTGTCAACAGACGAGTAGAACATGTAGAATAAAAATAAATAATAGGGGAACAAATGTTAAAATAAATTTAGATTGAAATGCTGGTGATCGGTGAGGAGGAGGGGTGGGGAGTATGGTATGTATGAATTTTTTTCAGTTTTCTTTTTATTTGTTTTTCGGAATAGATGCAAATGTTTCAAGAAATGATCATGATGACGAATATGCAACTATGTGATGATATTGTGAATTACTGACGATATATGTAGAACAGAATGATCAAAAGTTACGAATGTTTGCGTCTGTTTGGCATTTTTTGGTGCTTAAAAAAAATTAATAAATTAATAATAAAAAAATTTGATGAAAAAAAAAAGGTGGTGAAGCAGGTGTCAGAGGCCCCTTTTAAAGGGCATCCTGGGCTACCCTGAGCACCAGGTTGTCTCCTGAGACCTTCACAGTGACACCCCACTTTCCACTTCTGATGCTGGGGCTGGCGCTGACCTCAGCGACCCCACCGTCAAACTCATTTCCTGGAACGGCAGTGAACTTGGCTCTAGCAGCAGGGTGGGGGACCTTTGGGTGGGCAGGGCCTCCAAGGAGCAAGACCCCCTGGGCACCAGCCCCAGTGACAGCACGAGAGGAAGAGAGAGGCTGTCAGCTGCTGGGATCCCCTCCCCCAGGACGGAGAATCTCTATCTTCCACAGCTTCCTTCCCAGACCCCCGAGGAAGGGGAAGGGCTGAGACCCTGCCTTGTCATGTACCACCAATAAAGCGCACAGAGCCAGAAAAAAAAAGTGGAACAAAACAAGACACAAAAATACCGAAATATGTAGAAAAGAAGTGAAAGCGGTGCTAAATCAGGAAATTTACAGCCCTAAATG
>PVIY010052096.1:0-15353 GCA_004026745.1 Myrmecophaga tridactyla | reverse complement strand
CAATTTATTAATTCATTAATTATGTCTTTATTAAATTCAGTTTCTCTGCCAGAAACTATTTTATGTTTTCACTATATTATTAAATACCCTGCTGTTTCTCATTTTCTAATCTGACACCTGACAGAGTGGAGATTTACTCTCTGTAATATCTGGGATCATATTAGTGAAGCAAAAAAGATTGACTTTAAGAGGTGATGAGGACAATTGTTAAGAATGTGAAACCTAGAGTGAAACCACCTGTGTTTGAAACCTGATTCTAGTGTCTAATACCTATATGAAGTCATAAAAATTACATATCCTCTCTAGGCCTCTATTTGTCTTCTGGAAAAAAAGCATGTATTAATAGAATATACTTCACAGTGCTGTTGTGATCATTGCATTAAGACATGAGTAATGCTTATAATAGAGTAGTCAATAAGTGCATGATATTATTATTATTTGATCATCCTTATGACCATCCAAAAGATGTCTTCTAATTGTTACAATACTTTGGTAACATTTATCCTCACATGGCAATAATTTAAATGCTTTTTTCTTTTATTCTGATAAAGCAAATTTATTCCATTTCATTATATACACAGGGAGAATTTATTTCATATGTGTGAACGAAGTAAATATTTTAGATTCTAATAACTTTAACAAAATCCTAGCAACATTAAAATAATACATGTACACAAACATGGGAAAAATGTGGGGGTTAACATGAAGCAACTGTATCTCCAAAGCAGATAACTCTACTATTGCCATGAGGTCAAAATTACTTGCATTAGAATATAGCATATGGAAATCAGAGCATAATCTTCTTTTACTTCTCATAGCAGGATAGTCAAACAATGGATATCAATGAATATATAGTGCATAATAAATACTGATAAAAAATAGGAAAATCAACCCAATGAAAGAGAGGAAACAAACTAAATTCATCATTGAATAGTCTCTAACCCAAAAATTCAAAAATAATTGGAAAATAACTTTTAAGCAGGCTTTGCAGAGAAATAAGTACATATAATAAATAAACAATATTATTAAGCAAGAATACCCAGTTAGAGAAAAAACTAAAACCAGAAGCCTTCTATAGCTGACATCAAGAAATTTATTTTAATTTATATACTTACTCATGTTAACATAATGGGCTGACTAGCTCAGAACAGATCTTAGCTGATCCTGTGTATTGGTAAATTACAAAGTATAGTGTGTTAATAGACTCACATGTGAAATAAAGGGACTGGTGAAGAAAGAGTGGGATTTTAAGTCTTGAAATGGGAGCATTTGAGCAAATTCAGAAGCACTGAGACTGTAACCAGAATTGAGTCAAATTCTAAAATACTTATGGAAAGAGTATGATGGCTATTTAGTTATCGCTAAAACAGATGGAATGGGCTTACTAGAAAATACACACTCACACACGCATGCACACAGGGACATTGCAAGTTTTATTCCAGTATGAGAGATATACATCAGAATCCTTGCAGCAACAAACCCTCTGTACCTACAGCTCTTCCTGAATCTCACTCAGCATGCTGACTCTCCTTGCTTTCTTTTCTCTGCCTATAACCCCTGTCTTAGTTTCCTCACTGCTAAAACAAATGCTGCACAATAGGTAGGCTTAAACAACTGGAATTTATTGGCTCAGTTTTGAGTGGAGGAGTAGCCCAAAATCAAGAATTTTGCAAGTTGATGCTTTCTCCATGAAGACTGTGAAATTTTGGTGCTGGCTGCTGCCAATACCTGGTACTCAGCTACTGTTTGGCTAGCTGATATATGCAGTATACCAGAATTGAAATGACTTTCACAAAAGGGGAATTTAATAAGTTACAAGTTTACAGTTATAAGGAAGGGAAAGTGTCCAAAATAAGGCATTCATTCATGGTTTCATGCCACATTTCTGTGGACTCACCTGGGATCAAGAGGACCTGGGATTGAGAGGCTGGTGATATTCTCAACTCTCTTGCCCATGGTAGCAACATCACCTGGACCAGAGCCCCAACAGAGTCCAGTGACAGCAATAGGGCTTTTTCCTGTCTTTCAGATTCCTAACCTCCTGGGCTAGGACACTCATCACCACCAGAATGGCAATGGATTGGGGACAGTTTCTGGAACCAGGTTCCTGGGAGCACCAACCATTTGACTGGTGACCACTCAGGTGTGTCAGTTTCAGCCTACTCATAAAAAGTTAGGGGAATCTGAGTGGAAGAGGATCCTGATCACCTCCCAGAGACTCACCAAGTACCAGTCTCCATCTGAAGGACCAGGAGAAATGGAAGTCTTCAGGTTCAGTTCTGGGAAGGGTGGTGCATGTGTGTGAATGTGTGCACATGTTTGTATGAGTAAAAGGAGGTCGTGGGACATAGGAGCCATGTACCAGGACATTATTGGGTTCAGAGCCTGTGATTCCTGTGATCCTGCTGAGGGCCAGGCCAGAGTGAATGAAGCAACTGCTTGTCTGGAACCTCTGTTGTCTGTCTGTAAGCCCTCACCCTAATTGTGGTGCCACTGATATGGGAGGGGAAGTCAGTAAGACACCATTGCCGTGCAGGATGTCCAACTTTAAGAAAACTTTTACTGATGGCTGGGAAGTCAAGCTGACCCCTGGCTGACTTGGAAACTGTGTGAATTGGAGTGGACCATTTTGGGGGAGTATAAAAAGAAATTCTCTTGTACTATGTCTTATCATTACTCTGCGTTATAAATTAAAATTTTCACATTTCAGAGTAAGAGGAGAACATCTGTGTTGGGGTTTTAAAATTTATCTCATTAAGCAAACAGGCCTATAACAGTGTTGATACAAGATTTTGCTACACACAATAACAATTCAATAGTCTTCCAAAGAAGCATTAAGACTACCCTATTCAAGGAATGTTTGCATTTGTTTGGTGTTTTTTTGTATTTTAAAAAATAAAATTTAAAAATTAAAAAAAATGACTACCCTATTTACACAACCATTCTTTAATTTCATTGTATATGTACATGTATATGTATATTGTACATGTAAATGGTATATAGTAAAAAGTATGAGGTGTTATGTATACATCACTTCATTCATGTATGCATTTGGAAAACTGTTTACCTACTATATGCAAGGAACTGCTTAAACACTAGTAAGAAAACAAAGATTAATAAGCCATCATTCCAGCCTTAACCTGCTAGGGAAAAGATACATTTGTAGAGTCTGTTTCGTACAACTGATGTTCCAATTGTGTGACCTTGGTAAGAAATAGTTGAAATGTGCACTCAAGCTGGGAGGACTGGCTATTCTCCCAGAAGGAGTTGAACTTTGATAAAGGTCCTGGGAAGCTCCTCTCAGTCTTAAGCCAGTTACAAGAGGACCCAACTGGGACCAATAACTAATTGGAATTTGGCCACTATTGTGTGAAGATATCATAAAAAACTGCATGCAAGCAGTTAGAGAAAGAGAGAGAAGAATCTTATGAGAGAGGGAGAGCACCTCATCAGAATCTTATGCTCTGCTATGGATCTTAACTAAGGAGACCTGAATGCTGTCTCCAATATTGCTATGGATTTTTACTAATGACAGTTTGAAGGCTGCTTCTGAAACTCTCCAGTACTTCTCTTCAGGTGTTGGTACCATCTTATCTGGTGATGTAACTGTGCTTTATTTTTGAAGATTCTTTTAATTACTATCTTTTAGTTATTTTCTTTAATTGCTTTCTAATAAAATCTGTTTTTATATCAGTGAAGTCTGTGTTGTCTGTGAATCCAAACCTATAAGTTAAGTGGTCACAAATATCGTGTTGCCTTTTGTGTGACAAAATTGGTGCTGTGAGCAGGACTCGCATTTCAGCACAGCTTCATAGTGGTGAAGGTCAGGAAGACAAGCTTTAGAAAATTTGTGCAGAAAATATAGACTGTGTTCTTCTGAATATTGTAATGCTTTATTAGAATTATTCTTGATATATTTGAAGCTGCCAGTGTCTTGTCCTTTTTGTACATAGAATGTTTTGGGTTTGAATGTTTTGTATCCCTAGTTTGTACTTTCTGATGCTATAAGACATTTGGGATCTTTTAAGTCAGTAACCTCTCTTTTAGATTTACTTGGGATAGATTAATAGTGGGTCATATGCTTTGGACCTAGATTAGGAGATAATGTCATTTTTGACAAAGGAATTAGACCAAACCCCATTATCTTTGATTCCACACTTGTGACTCCCCTTTGACTTTATGTTTCACATTTCATATTTGAGAAATTCCTTACTTGCAAGTTTTATCCCTACAGCTTTTTTAAGGTCTTGATATGTGACATTAATTCTTATTAAAAAATTTGTATATTGATATTTCAAATATGCATTGACTGAAGCATTTTAAACATTTAACATTTTTCTGACAAATTCAATTTTGATGGTAATTGTATGTGGTGGAATGTTTGCTTGAAGTAATGACCCAAGTATGAAGGATATAAAGGATGTGTTTTTACTAAAAGGAAGAATTTTATGTGTTTTACATAAAATAAATGGCTGTTACAGAATAAGGAAAATGTAAGACAAAGCCTGAATAAATACAGTAAGTTGCCTAAGGTTTGTGGAAAAGGAGACTGTGGTCAAAGTTAGGAAAAGTTTTAGGGGAACCAAAAAGGGAAGGTGTTGGTAGCAGTACCTGAATCCTTTAGTATCTACCCTCCCTTAGATGAGTTTGAGCCAGGGGACTTGGTGTGGGTAAAAGACTTGGAAAAAGGCTCCCTACAGCCTCAATGGAGAGGTCCTCACTATATTGTTATAGAAACCCCAACAGCATCAGAGACGTGGAGATCATCCCATAGATTCACCACTCTTGGGTCAATAGGACCACCATAGATGACCCTTGGGAGTGCACCCCTGATCCTGAATGCCCAATGTGTTTCTTTCTCTGGAGCCCATTGTACCCTTCTCCATCACAGCCTAGATCAGCTGACCAGCTCACAACTGAGGCCTGAATGACCATTGTTGTCCTGCTGTAGCTCACCAGAAGCAGCTAGCCAATGCACAGCTGAAGGCTGAGGAGAACTCCAAGCCCTGCTTCAGTTACCCCAGAAGCGGAATGATCTACACACAGTCAAAGATTAAAGAATTGATGCATGAACATCCCAGCCTGCCATGCCTGTGGACTAATTGTCTTTTCCTGCTCTTTGCATTTGTGTTTCATTTAGCAATTTTAGCCCTCCTGGAAATAGGTCACCTGGAGTTCTTCCTGAAAACCAACTTCACTCTAATTTGGTGGGATCCCTCTTACCAGGTAACTTCCCCCTTCCTAGCTCCATTCCTTCCCTGAGGCTAATTGTAAATTCATGTGGTGGCGCTCCCCATAGCCAGCTTCATGCACCTCAGTCCTCTGTTTCTGCTCAGCATGGTCATAAGCCCTTCCAAGGGGAATGATGCATGCCAGGCATGCCTCAAGACCACCTACGTTGGGAAAAAGGTGGAAACTACTGTAGCTTTCTATAAAAAGTGATCATGCAAAGGCAGTTCTCAGACCTGCATTCTTAGTGGAACCTAGTATTCTGCATGCACCCTAAAGGAAAATCCCCCAGCAAGCTATAATTCCAGCTCACCAGGTGCAGTAGTGCTGTGTTCACTACTCTAGGGTGGCAAGGCTAATGTCATAAATACCAGGAAGGGAAACAGTTCCTGAGTCCACCTAATCTTCAACACACGTACAGTTTTACCCCCCACTAAATCTGACACATTTCTCAGTGTCATCCTCCTGGTAGTTTAGTGCATATAAGATTATGGAGGGAGCTCCTGGCTGTGCTGAGTTGGAGGCCTCCTGGGAGGTGGTGCCATGCAGCTTGCTTTTTTCCTAAAGCTATGAGCTGGGCCCTCAGTGAAGAAAATACTTGGATTTCCCAAAACATGTGATCAGAGCTGAGGTGAGAGAATCCCAAAGTTGCCAGGTGTGTAGTCCAGGGTGTATAGGCTGTCGAGGAGACAGATTGGACCCTGTTGTGGGGCACTGCTCCCCCCCTCACTTGCACACCTCACATCACCCTGCTTGGCCATGCTTGGATGGTTAGCTAAAAATGGGTAAAATTCCTCAGGGAAGGAGCAACCTAAGATGGGCACAGTCACAAAGGGACCTTCAGTAGGAACCTTGGGGCCAACAGAGGTGGAATACAGACCCTCACCCCTTCTGAGAAGGGTGTCCTGCCCCCACAGCTACCTTGTTTCCCACACCCAGCTCAGATTGGGGCCCAGGTAGCAGACAAAAACCTGGCCAAACAGCAACTTCCCACTTACCACAGCCAAGACTTATTTCCCATTTTTACCTTAACCACAGGAAAAAGAGCACCTAAGGAAAAGGGCTGTGTTAGGTTGTCTTTCCCTCTTCTCTTTCCTCTTTGTGTTTTTTTTCCTAATGCCTCTTACCAGTCCTGGTTGACAGTTTGTGATGCTCTATTAAAGCCCTGGAGGAAAGAAAAAGAATGGCTTAGGTCCAGGCCATCTGGAAATACCAACTCCTGCAACAAGAAGAGGATGAGATATAGGTAATGCCATTATCCACTAGTGCAGGCAAACATCAAAGTGGGTAATGTAGCAGGCAGCCCCTGTTTGTGAAAACCACTTCCTGTTGCAGCAGACAGGTCTCTGTTTACTCAGGCCATTTCCTCCTTGAAAAGTCTCCCAGGCCCCAAGAACAGTCAAAACTGCATATAGTCAGGGTGAGAGAAGTCCCTGCAAAACCCATCCCCTGAGACCACTCATCTGCTTCTGTAAACTCAGCTTTGCAACTCTTCCTCATCAGTGTGCAGCCAATCATTTCCCTTGAGCATCTTCAGTTACCATATTAGGAACATCCTATTTCTAATGAGCCATCTTGTCTATAAAAGTCTTGTCAGGCTCTGTTCAGGGCTCAGACTTTCAGAAGCTACTCAGCTGAGCCATATAGCCATAGACTAATAAAACCTACTTTCTGAAACTTCAGCACCTTGATAGTTTGTTCCATTTCTGTGTAACATTTTTGGAAGCTTGCAGCCTTGTTCATGGTTTTGCACTACATTATTCTTATTACATGTCATCAAGTGAATATTGAACATTTTGAATTAAAAAATTTTAACTTGTGACATACTTTCTATACCTTTACTTTCACAAATCTTTTTCTTCTTTCTTTCAAAGGGAAGGGCTTCCAAACTTCCAAGAAAGAGGCCCTCTGTATTTTCTACAAATTCTTCTGGATTATACACAGTGGAGCTACTTTGCAACTCACCCAAGAAGGTTAGGATAAACCTGGCTTGTTTGTTTGTTTGTTTTAATGTATAAACAATATTTAAGGCCCACTATTTCATATATATAGATGTGAAAATCCTGGACAACATTATTATATCATTAATATCCACTTTAAAAGGTCACTGTTCATTTATATTCTGTTTCTGTTTACATTCTGTTTACATTAACTATTCTACATAGTTAATATGCAAATAATTTTAATTGAGATTAATAGACTGGACAGATTAAGATCATCATGCCCCATTCAAAGAAGAGAGAAAATAAAGGATGGAGAAAGGTAGAAAGGAAGAACCTTGAATAAACCCAAAAATATATCAGGGTTATAGTCTTTGTGTGAGTTTGTATCAGTATAGCTATGTACACATGTTCTTTTAAAACTAAAAACCAAAAGTAGAAACACCCATATTACTCTCATCCAACACAGCTAACAAAGATGTGATCCCTACAAATGCTCCAATCCCTATTGGATAAAGTACAATGAATAGTCTTAATAATGATACCCTTAGTCCACCATACGTGGCTATCAGTGAATGATATAAAATTTGTGGATTAATGCCAAAACACTATTATGCAGTTTGTGATGACCTTTTATTTTTCTTTCTTTTTTCAGCCTGTGCCAGTTGTGATGATCTTTGAAGATACTTTTAAATATGATTCTTCAGTATAATTATATCTTATTATGTTAGATATTCAAATCCATAAATAAAATCTTATGGGCTGAGATGTACAGTTTGCATTGTAACTATGCCATATAACAGGGGCCTGTGGAGAGGCATGGGAAAATCCCATCATTAAACACAGTTTTTCCTCTTTACTAGTGATATGTAAAATTTGTAACATGGTTTACAGATCAGGATGACACTTATTTTAATGCATTTAGGTATCTTATGCAAAGAGAAAGGGAAAACCCAAGCTTAGATCTTAGGGCATGGCAAGTTAACCAGTACTGAAAACAGAATATACAGATTTGATGTAATTCATTGAAGGGCTGACCTTCCCTGACCCTTTAATAATACTGATTTAAAACTCTGTTTGACCCTCATTAGATACATATTCAGACACTTCCAAGATTTGAACCTCATTATCCATATGGGAACATCTGTAAATTTAATAGAAAAATTGTAAGGTCAAAGGGGTTTTATTATCATGCTCTGAGGAATATATTAGCTTAAGCCAAAATGTTTAATATTTTTATTTTGATCTTCCCAGCAGTTTTCTAGTGCAAATATCACTGTTACAGAAATATCTGTTTCTCCATTCCCTTTCACATTGAGCCACCTCTGCTGCCACCTGAAGCTGTCGTCAAGTTTTCCTGCTACTTCTTAGATCTTCCATTGGACAATTCAAAGACTTATGCAAGGCACATCAAAGCGTTTCAGGAGATTGATCCTCCCTTGCTTGAGGGTAGGATATGGTCAAAGCATTTGTATGCTTGTGCTGTATTTTGCATGTCCTCAAGAAGTGGAAAATCACAGTGCTTGTCTGTCTGCTAAACTGAAAACATTAAAAGTTTCGTCTGCTTTGTCTATCTGTGTCATTTGCATATCCCTCTGCTTTGCATTTGCTTGTCTGGAGTATATCCTCCTAATCATGGGGAAATTCCTGCTTTGTCCTTAAAGTGAAAGATACCTCCTCAAGACAAACAGTAATAGCCCCTGGTGTTCAATGGATAGCTTAACTCCAAATGGCCCCTTTACCTGTTAAATGGCAAGATAAATAAATAAATTCTGGGCTCTGGCTCTCTCTTGGGTCAGAGACATCCTTGCTTTCTCACTTTATGTCATAATTTTTTTCTTCCTGTGTGGATTTTTTGCTGGACAAAGAATAATTGCCATAGTTGGTGTTCCCCATACTTGCTTACATCAGTAACTACTGTTTCTTGCATATTTTCTTAGCTTTTTTATATTCCATGCCTCATATTCCCTATCCCCTCATTTATGCTTCCTGATATCACCTACAAAGTAAACATTACATACCTAAATCCTTGCTAAAGGATCTTTGCAAGAGAGAATTTAAACTCTTGAAATATCCATCTTTTGAATGGAACTGGTAAAATGAGAGTACAGATATTCATGGCACAAATGAAACTGTGTAGATGTAATTGATATGAGACAATGACAATCCTTATATTATATTGCTGAATAACTCAAAGCTTTAATTGGAAACTATTAGTATTTGAAACAAACCCTTACTCAGCATCAATAACCCTAAATTGATCATCACCAACTTTCCTAAAACTATAGCACAAAAACCACCTCCAGGAATGTTCCACGAAGTTAGAACAGGCTGAGACCAAGGATCCATAGTTTTGGGAAGCAGGTTTTATTTTCTATGGTCATAGGGCTCAGCCAAGTAGCCTCTGAAATTCTGACCCCCAAACAAAAGGCAACCTTAGCTTTTATAGACTGTATGACATGGGAAAGACAAGGTAAACAATTGGCTGATTAAGTTGAGAATGGCCCAGAGCTGAATCCTTGAGGGACCCCCACCCCAGGAATGTCTTATCTTGCCTACATGCAGCTTCACCAGTTCCTGAAGGATAGGGGAGGGTGTTTCTATCCCAGGAATGTGTCTTATCTTGCTTGCCTGCAGTTTACCCCTTCCTGAAGGTCAGGAGAGGAGGTTTGGGGATTTTTCACAGAAAGCACAGCTGAACCAGAAAGAAGGGGAGGCCTGCCTGCTACAAAACCACATTCTAGACTAATTTTTCAAACACTTCTTCACCTTTCCCAGTCAGAATCTTTATTGTTTAGATTTCTTATATCAACAAAGAAAATACAAAAAATATAAACTGATTCCCTGCTTTTCTCAAGGAGCATAATAATGGTGTTAAAAATATGAATTTACTCCAAAAACCTTTTCTATGAATTGAGAATATTATTATGTATGCTGTTTCAGTTTACTAATGCTCCTGGAATACAATATACCAGAAACAGATGGGCTTTTATGAAGAAGATTCATTAGGTTACAAATGTACAGTCCTCAGAACATGAGAACTCAATGTCCAAATTAAGGCATCCAGAGAAAGATACCCTGTCTTTGAAGAAAAGCTTCCAGCATCTGGAATACCTCTGTCACCTGGGAAGGCAGGTGGCTGGTGTCTTCTGGTCCTTGTTCCAGGTTTGTTGCTTTCAGCTTAGGATTCCAGTGACTTTCTCTCTATGTGTCTGTGGGTCCTCACTTAGCTTCTCCAAGACAAACTCTGGATTTCATCTCTTAGCTTAGCATCTCCAAACCTCTGTGTCTTGGTTTCATCTCTCTCCTCCCTATGTCAGCTCTGCACTTTCTCTATGTCTTTTGCCTTTTATTCTCTTCATGCAGAGCTTCAATAAAATAATTAAGATCTACCTTGAATTGGGTTGGTCCCGTCTCCATGGAAACAACCTTATCAAAAGATTCTGCCTAGGATGGGCCATGGGGGTTCTGCAGGCAGAGTTCCTGCTACCATGCCAGAGACCTGGGTTCATTTTCCTTTACCTGCCCATGTGGAAATAAAAAGCTTCTGCCCAATAAAAGTTCTGGCCCTACAAGATTGTATTGAAAGAACATAGCTTTTCTAGGGTGCACGACAGTTTCAAATTAGCACATATGGTATACTGGGATGAGTCTAGTAATTGTACTGTTGTTATTTCCATAACATAAATTTAAACTGCCAGTCTAAAATTTCACTGGAGCTAATCTGATACTCATGAAGATTAGACTCCTCTATTCACCAGGAAGAAGGAATGTGCTATTCCTCTCCCATGTGGTTACTAACCTCAATGAAATCAGAATAACTTGTGGATATCACCCTCTTTTGAGTTACAAACTTAACAGCTTGAATGCAATTTATTATTATTCCCAAAGCATCTGAGAGCAATAAAAGATTCAAACAGATTCATGCAATTTATCCATGGTACCTTTAATTTCCCTATTGGGAAATAATCATTTATATACAATTTTCCTGCCTTCTTGTGTTATTTTATACTACCTCCTCTCAAACACCCTGAATTACATATACTATTTACTGGATATACAATTTAATTCCCCATAAATTAGTTTCATATTCAATGCACTCCATAGTCATCTCCTCCAAGTTTTGTGTCTGCAGATGAAGATAGATTTCTTTAGTGTGCCCTATAGTGTTTCAAAAGATTCAGAAAGAATACGAATTATGTATATGTGTTTTATTTTTGTTTTATTTCTTTCATTTGAATTCATGTTTAATTGAGTTCTTTCTACTTTAATTCCTTACCCCATCATCATCAATCAAATTCCTCATCCTATCTCAATTATCTTTCTTATACAGGTATCACTTTTAAGAAGATTGATTTATGCCCTTAAAAAGGCACACATCTTCATAAAATAAACATAATGAATGCTTTAGTGACCATGCATATGTTGTTATGGAGCTATATCTAAGATTCTCATTCAAATATGTTTTGAATACTTATTAATTTCACTATAGATACACTAATTCTTTGCTGCTCACTCCTCAAATAATACTATAATAATATCATCATATTGATAAAATCTTTACCTACCTAAATTTAATAAATGCATTTTTCCTTAGCAATTAACTTTCAGTTAGTTCCCAACTACTTAGTTCTTCCTGTATCACCACAATTAGCAGCTTTTTGTGTGCCCTATGCTGATCCATAATTGAATATCTCAGTGAAATATATAGAGAAGTGTATTCCTGATTCATGTTAAATAAATTTAATTTCTAATGGATCTTTTCAAGATTACTGAATCAGTACCTATTCTACTATCCATGTATAAGAATTTCAACTCATGATATTTTACTTATAAACATCTGCTGATTTTATATATGGTAAAGGTTGAGATAAATAATTCAATTACCTTTAATTAGATAGAGCTAATTTGATTTTATTTTCCTTGATATATTTTTACATTTATTTGTCAAATAATGATCTAAATTGAAATGCAGTTGAGTGTAATCCATGCAAACCAAGAAATTAAGAGATTTTAAAAGAGACAGGTAAACACAAATTTTTCACATATCTCTAATATTTCAGTATTTTAATAGTGATAAGTTGGAGAGGTTGGGGTGAAGATGATAAAGTAATTGAAGTCATACAGAACTGATGAACATTATATATCAGAGCTGGGATGGATGATAATAAAATCTTTTTGCTTTGCCTCTTGGAAATATGATTATTTCTCATCCTCCCTCACAATTAGGTATGGCAAAATGGCTGAGATATAGCCCAACTCCTGTGCAGTATCCCAGGATTATAGTCTATTCACTGTGATCCATTATTTCCATCACTCTGTTTGTTCTGAATGACTTTCTGCAATGGCTTTCTGGGTTAGAACTTTTGTTTTCCAATTGATAAACAATAAACTGTTGATGGAATAGTGAAAAAGAATGAGTGAAGAATCAAAGAATAAGAAAAGTGATTATGCTTGAAGATAAAACATCAATGCAAACAAATAACTGCTTGTTTACAGCCACATTGATTATTTGGTGGATCAAGGGGCAATATTTAACATACATATCTGAATATGAAAGTTTCTAACATATATTTCATAAAAGGTTCCAAATAACATGATATAATTCCAGGAGTCCATGTCTAAATCAATGCATTTGTGATTGAGTATACATTAACCACTAATATTCAATAATGTACTCTATTAGACATTTAAACTATATTTCAGAAAGTTGTTTCTTCATAAATAATTAGAAACAGATTCTCATCATATTGCATTTGTGTTTACAATTGTTTCTGAAGATGTGGGCCTTTTGTTGTTTACATTTTAGTTAATCCAAATGCATGTTCATTTTGTGAAAGGAGGTACAGTTTATCATCACAACTTCTGAATCAACAAAGTAAGTTTCTCTTTCCCAGATAATCTTTAGTGCTTGTAAAAATTCCTTGATATACAGTAAAGAGACAAATCCTATGTTATATAATAACTTGAAATAGGAGGTGACAACTGGGGTCATAATTTTTAGAAAGATATCAAGCTGCAAAGGGTAAGAGCTCTATTTGAGAGAAGGAAATAAAATTTTACAGTTTTTGATGGAGATACAGAGAGAAATTGAAAGATGGAAAAGAGGAGAAGTAAGAGAAAGTATCCAGGAAAGGGGCATAAGGGTAGGGGTATACAGAAGAAAAAGGAAATCAGGGAATTCTCTTGTGGTGGAGTAGTTATATTACTCTTAGAGAAATCAGGCCCAGAGATAATATTTAAACTTCTATTTGCTCAGGTTTATGGCAGTGCAGGCATCTAAAGCTAGTACCTATGAAATTCCAGACTCAAGAATCCAGTATAGTATCCAGGGAAGAACAGGAGGAAGAGGCTGATAAATTAAGTTAAAGAACTGTAAATTGCTCTCTCTGCACTGTGGTTATGGTATTGGACCCCACGCTTGCTGGAGACCACTATAGGGTACTGTCCCTGGATAGCTGCTGGCAACAGAAAGGATAATGAAATTCCACTTCCACAAAAAATGGGTTGACATGGCCATTCATTGCTCATGGCTTTTGTTTATTGAATTTGGATCACTGGGCCTCAGCTCAAAGGGCAGTTATTGTTGCAACCCTCCCTGGACAAAGGCATGAAAGCAGCAGCAACCAACACACATGGAAATTGTTGGTGGGGTGATGGATGGGAAACTGTTTTCACATGATTATTCTGTACAAACACAATTTCTCTAATAAAAAATTAAAGGTAAAGGTATGTCAAATGATGGGCTATGATAAGACTATTTAAAAACAATAGAGTAGCTGTTCTATTTCAGAAAAAGCAGATTTCAGAACAGAGAAAATTATAAAGAATAAAATAGAACACTATATAATGAGAACAGGATCAGTCTTCCATGAAGATTTTATGATCCTGAATGTACATGCACCTAACAACAGAGGGTCAGAAGTGCGTGTGTGCTTGCTTTGGATGCAATGCTATATAAGCATCAACTCTATCCAGTTGATTGATTATTCTGTGAAATTCAACTATATCCTTACTGATTTTCTACTTGCTGGGTATGTCAAAAATTTATAGAGGAGTGTTAAATGTCCAGCTCTAATAGATTTATCAACTTCTCCTTGCAGTTCTATCTGTTTTTGCCTTACATATTCTGACCTTCTGTTCATATGTACATACTGTTTATGATTATATACCAGAATTTGGACTCAGTACATGTTCCATGTGCACATCCAAACAAAATATATATTCTTCTGTTTCTGAGTAGAATGCTCTATAAATGTCAATTAGGTCAAGTTGGTTAATAACATTGAGCAATTCTATTAAAAACCTTCTGACTGACTGAATGTTTATCTCCTAATATAAAGAGAAGAATATTGAAATTTTTTATTTTGGATGCCTATTTATTGTTGCAGTTCAGTTAGTTTTTTAGTTCATGTTTTGAGAAGCTCTGTTATTAGAAGCATGGTCATTTAGTATTATTCTGTCTTCTTCATTAATATGAACTTCATTATTCTAAATGTCCTTTTTTGTCCCTTATAATATTCTTTCTCTGAAATCAACTTAATCTGATATTAATATAACCATTCCAGCTTTCTGTGGGAAATTAGTATTGTCATGGTATATATGACCCACTCTTTTAAAAACTTATTTGTGACCTTTATTTAAATTGTGACTTTTAGGGAACATACAATTAGGTCTTACTTTTTAAATCCAATTTTACAATCTTTGCCTTTGTCTAGATTTGTGGACCATTTATATTTAATATAGTTGCTAATAAAATTAAGTTTAGGTCCATCATCTTGTTCTATGCTTCCTATTTGACTCATAAAATTTTTTATCCCTTTTCCTTTTTTATTTTCTTTTAGATTAGCTCCTTTGTTTTACTATTTCATGATATCTTGGTTATTATAGTTTACAAAATATAACTTTATATTGTTATCTAATGTGTCCTTTAGGATTCATGATGTAGACGGTATAGATTTTTACTTATCAGAGTCCACATCCTGTGGTAATTACACAATTCTATAGGTAATTTTTGTTATTTCTTCTTATTATTTAAACAGTAAATTATCCTGAAAAGAGACATAACTATTAAAAATCCTTTGGTTAGCTATTATTTCTTACCTTCTTAATTCTATTGTCTAGATCCATATTTCTATAGGGTATCAGTTTACTTATAAATGTAGGGCAATATTCACCATATCT
>PVIY010052095.1:0-15352 GCA_004026745.1 Myrmecophaga tridactyla | reverse complement strand
TTTTCTCTATTATTGTTTTATTTCTTTTTCTGATGTCTCTTTATTTCTTTCTCTAAATCGATGCAAATGTTCTAAAAAATGATGAATATGCAACTATATGATAATATTAAGAATTACTGATTGTATATGTAGAATGGAATGATATATTAATGTTCTTTTGTTAAGTTTTTTAATTAATAAAAAGTTTAAAAAAAAATTGGCAAATGTCATTTTTCTCATATTAATAGTTTCATCAGTCTTTTTGCCAGTTATTTTTTAGCATTTACCACATATATTTTTCCCTTTACCCATTAATTTACTAATACATTTGACACTATTCCTTGCCACCTCCCCCCACCTTTTTCATTTCAGATATTCTACCTGGAATCTCTTTCTTTCTGCTGTAAGCAAATCCCTTGAATTTTGCCTCAGAGAGGGTCTGTGGTGGCAAATTCTCAAAGATTTAGTCTGAAAATGTCTTTATATTACTTTCATTTGTGATAAATATCTTCACCTGTGATACTACTCTAAGTTCCTTTTATCCCCTTCCTCTAAGCATATGGAAGACTTTTTGTTGTCCCCTTTGTCTGCTGGCTTCAGTTTTTGTGGATGAATTAGATATCAGGACCATTCTCTTACCTCTGAAGGTAAAATTGATCTTTCCCTTTTGCCTGCTTTTAAAAGCTTAGGTTTCTCATGGATGATCTGAAGTTTCACTGTGACATACTTAGGAGAGCTTTTCTTGCTTGTAATTGTTAGGATTCCAGAACCGTGTGTGCTGATTTATATAATCCAAACATTTTGAATTTGAATCATTATCTCTTCTGGAAATGGAAAATTCGGAATAATTGTCTCTTCTGACTTTGCATCTTCCCCACTCTCTATGCTCCCGTTTATTTAGGAAAAAAATGTTTAGGTGTGTTCTATTCCTTCACACTTCATACTCAATTTCTACATGTTGTATTCTGGATACTTTCTTCAGATCTATCCTTAAGCTCAATACTGTTCACTTCATTTGCTCTTAATTTGCTATTAAACATTTGTTCTCTTAATTATTTTAATATGGTTAATTTATTTTTGATTGATAATTCTAATATCTGATATCATGTTCTCTACCTTTTCTGTTGACTCTCTATAATGGTGACTTTATTGTGTGGCTTGTTATTTTTTATTGTGATTTTATATTTTGTGGAATATTTCTGTGGGATATTTTTGAAGCCTGGTTTGAAACCGGTTTTACCCTGAGGATGTTTGCATGTTGAGGCAATACTTGCCTTGTTTTAAATTAATTTTCACTTTCAGGTGTTTCATATAAATCAAGCAGTATGACTTCATGATGCAAAACTGCAAACCCAATTGTGGTTATGCATTTTAAAATTTTTCCTCTTCACTCAGGAGCAATTTCTTATACATTGCAGGATAGGGTGGGAAGGGTGAGTGGGTTTATTAATTTCTTCTTCCCTTACTATGATGGTGTTCATTGTGATCCCTCCGCTACAATAAACTAAGAATTCTATTTCCTTTTTTTCTATTTCTTATTTTTTGACAGTACGGAAAGAAAATTACTTTTCAGATCCATACTTAAAAATCAGAATTTGTTATCTACCTTTTGGAAACAACAGGCAACAATTGGCCTTTTACATGGTGAAGGGAAATTTGGTGTTTGTTTATCTCAATTCCCAAGAAACAAGGCCTAACAAATATAATCAAGGAGTCTTAGAAATGGGGAGGTAAAGCTGAAAGAGAAGGTCTTCAGTGATATCTTTAATCCTCTTACACCATCAGAGGAAATTGGCACTGATTTTTGGTGAGTGTGTTTTTCAGCAGTTCTATTTGTGAATATTGATATTTTGTGGCTTTTATTCCTGGTTAAACGTTAAACAAACAAAGAGAAAATTTATTTGTTCTTAAATGGAAGAAAACTTATTCTATATTACAATTACCATATGGATCCATTAGACCTTTTTCTAAGTATTAGGAACTTTTAGTAAATATGAGAAATCAGCAACATTATTATCCTATAATTTAAAAGATTTCATAACCATTCACCATTATTTATAATTATTTCTAACTATGCTACAAAATACTAAATAAATAATAAAAAGCAACAAAAATAAAATAACCTAGTAGGATGGTGAAATAGTGAGAAAATTATTCTTCAGTTTTCTTATTGCATTATTTAAAATGTTGCAACATCTTTAAAGAAGGTATTTGAAAAGATTGGAGACACCATCTGTAGTGATCTGAAACCATTGTATCTCAGAAAAGCACATTCTTAAATTTAATCCATCTGTGGCTATGGATCCATTGTAAGTATGATCTTCTGATGAGACTTCTTTAGATCAGGTGTGACCCACCTCATTCAGTTTCTGATTTTCTTTCTTGAGTTCTTTATAAACGGAATGAATACTGAGGCAGAAAGCCCCAGAAGCAAGAAGCTGGAAGCAATGAAACCTGGAAGAGAAGGAAGAGACCAGCAGACAGCATCATGTGCCTAGCCATGTGGCAGAAGAGCTAAGGATCACAGGTAGCCAGTCTTCAGGAAGAAAGCATCACCTTGATCATGGCTTGATTTGGATATTTTCACAGCCTCAAAACTATAAGCTTGTAAACTAGTAAACTTCCACTGTTAAAGTCAAAGCCATTTCATGGTATCTGCTTTGAACAGCCTAGGAAACTAAAACACCATCTTTGTAGTCTACTTTTAAATCTTGTGGAAGTCAATTGAGAATTAGAATTTTTTTTCATGTAATAGCAAAGAGAAAATTTGACACAGAAAAGCATACACCACTATGGATGGATGAGGAGATGAATAAAAGGAAGCTGGACTTGGCCCTTTTGTCTCTAACAATGAAGGTTAAATTAATCACATCAATGAACCTTCACTTAATTTTCAGATGGCAATAACAAAGTGAATTTTCTCAAATCAGGAATCAATGAATGACTACTACACTTACAAAGTTGAAAAGAAAATACAGTATTTTAATCAAGTTAGAAAGTGCTTTATCTTATTTCAGGTAGATTTAAGATATAAAAGTTTGGAAGAATTTTTAAGTATTCAAATCTTCTCCTAAAAATTAAACTTTACGGATCCCATTGCATGCTATATTCCATTTCCAACAATACAATTCTGAGTTTATGTGATAATTTTTAAAATGTAAGAATTTCAGATTAATATACGGAACACACATGAGAAAGGTAGAAGAACACCACCTGCCAATTTTGAAGCATTTTTTTTTTATTCATGCAAGTATGTGTCTTAATTTAAGCAACCAAACTCATGGAGCTGTGAATTAGAAAGCTCAATGTAGAGTACCAGCTACTATGTGTATTCCTCTGTATCTCTGTTCTTTGAGGACCACAAAGGAAATAGTGGAGAAATATAACTTTCTCTCCCTCTAGGCCCAACAGATGACACTTTGATTAACAGTTTTGTTACATGTAATTCAGAGATAGAACCAAATAGAAGAATCCAATGCACATCTCTGTTGGATTTGGAAGAATGTCAACAAATTCAGAGCATTTTAAAAATAAAGGTTACTGAAGAGACATGTATACCCTACTCCTTAAGTCCAAAAGTCCCTAATTTTTCCACATTGTTTGTTATATCAACTTACTAGGAGCTATTGCTGATTATCTATCCTTAGACACCTGAAGAATTTAACAAAATGATGCTGTAAGAGGTTCTGCCACATCCTCAGATTATAGACAAGTTCAGAAGCAGAACTTACAGTTCATAAGGCTTGAAAGAGATGAGTGGCCAGCTCTTAGGGACCTGGATCTCAATCTTCAGGGAGAACTGTGATGTCTCCCTGCTGTGTCCTTTATCTCTTCTGTCTGTTCTACTATTTGCTGCTTTCTCATCCACTGAGAAAGCTTTATTGCCAACAATCACTCACTCTTACTTAAGTCATGACATTTACTAATACTGTGCTGTTTTCTCTTGTATATCCTTGGAAGTGCAGAAGAATTATCCTAGATACTATCCATATCCCTGTACGAGAGCCTTGAATGGACCCTCTTTCCTAGAGCTGGGGTAAGTTCTTAGGTACAATATTTCTAGAATCACCCCCTCTTATCTTATCTATTATGACGTGAAATCCATGAATCTGACACAATGACCTCTTTACTTCCTCTATTTCACAAGCATTTTTGGGGAGCTTTCTATACCATGAGCAACACTCGACACAGTCTCTACCCTCAAGGACCTCAAAACGCACCCAACTTTACCATAAATGCTGAATGCTTTTAACAAATACAAATTCCTTTGTCTTCTACCCAAATATTTTAACACCATAAATTAATGGAGCTCATGGAGAACTATACTGGAAATATAATACTCCTAGTCATTCTAAGGCACATATAGGGAAATGTAAGCAGACCAATCATCATGTGATCAAATATAAGTGCTAAGAGAGCTTACCCTGGGTAATATAGAGGCGTTAGAGTGGAAACGTGCTCTAAATTCATTCTGTGCACTCGTTGCTGGTCTGTAGCATAAGTCAAATTTGCCTGTAAATAATCTTTCCAGGACACTGAGACAGAGAACACTGGAAGAATTAAAAACATATTCTCTGAAGACAGCCTGCCCCTTGGTAGCAGGGTGAACTTGAACAAGCCAAATAACCTCTGTGAGCTTCAATTCCTCAACCGAAAATGGATCAGAATCATATCTACCTCCAGGCATGTTAGAATATTTAAATATAATAATATATGTGTCATGCTCAGAACACATACAGTAAATAACCAACATATAATGAATGCAATCTGTTAACCTTTTTCTGATAAAATAATGAGATATTTGTCAGATGATTTTTCAAAAATCATTTAGACTGTTACTTAAAGCACAAAACCATTGTATACTATAGTTTAAAGATTTTTGCACGTCCTCCTACTTTACCGATTATAATAGTGACTGTAGTTTAGCCTCCCTTAAAGGCTCACATTAGGGGCATCTTTATGATCAACAATGGTAAAGTTCTGAAGTGAAATAACATCCCCAGAATTCATGTATACGTGGGGGTTGTTTGCCCCTTTAGGAAAGAAAGGCGCCCAGTATTGACATTCAATGTATTGACATTCAGTGAGATCCAGGATTATTTTTACTCTCCTGAGGACACTGAATAAACATCCTTGGTTTGCTAAGGAATACCAGAGGGAGAACCTCAAGACAGCTATTATACAACAATATTCTCAATTTCAAAAAAATCCAAAATTAAGTAGACTTAGAATCCTGAAGAACAAAGCAAACAAACTAGCTTCCAGCTATTTTTAGCTATTTCTAAAAGCTCAGATGATTTTATACTTATTTTAGTTTGATAATTTTGTACTATGAGTTTAACTTGTGGAAAGCCTATGGAACAATTGAGACTTTTTTTTTTAAGTCTGAGATACGAGTATTCCAAACCAGTATGATTTAGGGTTTGTGGCGTCCAAATACAAAGATGTCAAATCACATTCCCTCTCAGATTTTAGGGAGTAAGTTAGTGTATCAGTTAGAGTCCAGTCAGAAAAATAAAACCAATGTTTGAGATTTCAATAGAGTGAAATAGTTGTAAAATAAAATCATAGTTACAAAGTTTAAAATCTAAAAGATTCAAGAGCTGATGCTGAGGCACTTCAGTGTTAAACAAAAGCATAAAACTGGGACCAGCTTTCGGGAGGAGGTGGAGGTGTTCAAGCCTTGGCTCCAAGGCGTCTAGTGGAAACTACTTCCGGTTATGAGCAGCTACTTCCGGTTACGCCACCGGAAGCAGAGAAGAGATACATGGCGCTCTCATCCCCTCACCCTATATTCTTCCTCCGGAGCTGCCGCTGGCCTCTTGGCAAGAAAGAACTAGGTTAAGAGAAATAATGGGTCTGAGAGCAAACAGGCAAAGGTTATCACTGTGAGAGTAGAAGGGAATAAATTACAAATAATAACAATTCCCTAAAGCTCTATTTATTCCCTAAAGCTGAGTGTGTGTTCAAAGATTTCCATATTATTTGTAATATCACAAAGTTAATATCCCATAATTACTAAACCCGAGAGTTTCTCATTTTCTTTAAGTGCAGTTGTAATAAATGAATAGCATAAAGTTAGAACAATTTGATCACATTCATTAAAAATGAACTTTCTATTTAACCTGAACATAAATTTTAAATGTCACCTCCCATATCCAGGTGTCTTGGCTTATCAAGTTACTAAAACAAATACCATGCAGTGGGTTGGCTTAAATTATTAGGTCATGGTTTCAGAGGCAAGAAGTCCATAATTAAGTCATAAGTAAGACCACGCTTTCTCCCTGAGGACTGTAGCATTCTGGTGCTGGTTTTCCCTAAGAGCGGGGGGTCCTTGGCTTACCTCACTCCTCCTATGAAATGCCCATCTCCCTCCCCCTCCCCCTCCCCTTCCCCCTTCTTCCTTGTTTCTGCTCTTCACATCTTCACTGATTTCCAGCTTCTGACTCCTCTTTATATGACATCCAGTCATATAGATTAAGACCCACCCTGATTCATTTGGACCGAATCTAAATAAGATCTTAAATTTTCCTACTCACAAGTAAGTTCACACCTTCATTGATAATATATCTTCAAAATGTCCTGTTTACAAATGGGTTGTTATTCATCTGAGTAAAGATATGCAGTAGCTTCCCACTGGATATAGAATAATTTCTAAACTTTTACTCTGACCTACCTAAATTGTTTCCAGCTACCTCTCCAATCTCCCCCATTATTGCTTTCCCCTGGTCAACTGAATTAAAAGCAAATGGGTCTTTTTACTATTCCTTAAAAGTCCAAGCCCTCCCCTCTAGCTGTAGGACAATTCCCCTTGATCTCTTTATGGGTTGTGCTTACTTGTCATTTGAATTGTTTCAACAGGCTGGTGCAGCTGACCTCTCAGTCCAAAGGAGCCACTCAATCCTACACTAGGCCATTGCTTTGCTTTCATTTCCAACAAAGAAATATTCTGAATCTCACTTTTCATTTATTTATTTGTTTATAGTTAAAGATTTCACACCCAATTAAGCAATCTTCCTTTGAGAAAAGCCTTGTCTCTCTTCGTTGATTAACAGAGAATTTTGCCAAATTTAACAACTTTGGGTGAATAAATGAATGAATTAATTATAATTAAATAACTAAACAAATTTAAATTGTGTTACTGCAGAAAGCACTGTTCTAAGACTAAGGACATAGGCAAGTCTCTATATGAATCAATTACCTGGAGCAGAGGTTAAATATTAAAAAATAATACAATATAAAAATTCAGAGTAGCAGTCAAAATAAATTCGTGGAGGTGTATAGATGAATAATCAAACATCCTCAGTATATAATGAAATTACTCCTTATAATGAATGTCATTCTTGCCATTATTTAAGACAGTATAATAGAGGCATAAAATGAAGGGCATTATATTTAGTATCTGATATGCACAAAATCAATGATACATTTATCTTAAGTGATTAAAAAATATGGAATTCACTAAAATTAATTTGATTTTAAATATCCAAAAATAATTCCTTAAGTCTAATGTGAAATCACTTTTAAAAATAAAATAAATTATTATAAATCATTTTACCCAACTTCATTTGCTTTTTTAATTTTTTCAAAACTATTTTGGTTTTAATTCTCAGTACTTCATACACTGAAGTTCATTATACATGTGAAAACATACATGAGTTTGATTTTTTTAATATATGTTCATTTATATTAATACAAAACACTTACCTCTCTCTCAAGACTTACTGTTTGTTATTCGTCGTTGTCACTGTTGATATGAAATAAGTCATTTAACCAGAAAAAGTGTTTAAATTGAATGTGGATGATATTGACAATGGGATGAATATATATGCATATATTTTTAAAGGAAAATGATTTTCTCAAGATTTGCGGATAATCTTTTACTTTTGGATAGCAGAGACGTTAATATTTTTGACATCAAAAGCAGATTGGAAGAGTTATTGTGTATTTGAGATCCTCTATTTTAGCAGTAAATCCAAACCCTGTTGTATCATTTCTACCTATTATTTCAACCAAGTTTGAATATATATAATTTTGGGGTTAATTCATGGTAATAAAAATTATTTTTTTCAAAATCTATATTCACAATACACATTTTCCTTTGCATTCTTTTATTGGGGGTTGTGAGAGGAATAATAAAATTAAACATGAGAAAACTGTCACACTTGTTCTAGGGTTTTGGGATAAAGGGTGATTACATTTTTAGAAATGGAGCTCAGCATTTAAAATGATTGCCTAAAATTGAATTAGGCAGAATTTAGAGATGTCTTTCTTGAAAATAATGAAATGTGTCAGAGGTCCAAAAATAAGGGATACAAAATTGGTTGGATGCTTTCCAAAGAACAAGATTCTCTAACTACAGAGTTTTGTGTCTTGCCTCAAAAAGTCAGTTACACAAAACAATATTTTAAGGTTTTGCATGTTCTGTAATGGTATCTGAATATCTAACTCATAATTTTTCAATGCATTGTTTCCAAACTCAGTTATCAAGGATGTCCTTGAAGAAACAGCTTAATAATTTCTGGAGAACATCCTTTGATAAGCAGTTGCTTTCATTTTTTTCTTAAAGTAATTTAAGCTTATTTATGTTTAAAGTTATTTGGCATTAAAATTATTTTTCAAATTTCTATATTTACAAGAATATATTATCCCCATAATGATCCCAGATATACACATACATATATATGGATGTATATTCAGCAGGATAGTTCACTTCAGATAGAAGTTTAAAAATGTCAACACAGGCATACTCCCACGTGAGTTCTGTAGTGATGGTAACAAACTTTACTGAACTTGGGGCCAAAAAAGTTTAGAGTTTAATAAACTTCATGGTGTTAAATATTAGGAGCAGCCTATATAAAAGAAAGAAAAGCTTAAATATATATGTATATATGAATATTTATGCCTATATATAAACATATAAATATAAGTATATATATGTTCTAGTTTGTTAGTTGCCAGACTGTGATAGAAACGGAACAACTTTTAAAAAGGGAAATTTATTAAGTTGCAAGTTTATAGTTCTAAACCTATGAAAATGTCCAAATTAAAGCAAGCTTATAGAAGTGTCCAATCTAAGGCATCCAGGGAAAATTACCTTGGTTCAAGAAGGCTGATGAAGTTCGGGGTTCCTCTCTCAACTGGAAACGCACATGGCAAGCATGGCAAGATCTGCTAGCTTTCTCTCCAGATTTCTTCTTTCATGAAGCTCCTTTGGTGGGGAGGGAGGTTATTTCTTCTTCATCTCCAGAGGTCTCTGGCTGTGTGGGCTCTGTGGTTCTCATGGCTCTCTCATCATTCTGAAACGTTCTCCAAAATGTTTCCTATCTTAAAGGATTCCAGTAAACTAAGCAAGACCAACCAGAAATGGGTGGAGTCACATCTCCATCTAATCAAGTTAATACCCACTATTGGGTGTGTTACATCACCACGGAGATAATCTAATCAAAACATTCCAACCTGCATTATTGAATAGAGATTAAAAGAAATTGCTGCCTCCATGAGATGGATTAGATTAAAACATGCTTTTCTAGGTTGTATAATCCTTTCAAACTAGCACAATATATGAGGGACTTAACTCACTATAAGTAATTTTTAACACTTTGTAGAATAGCTTTTATATACAAGAGTGGATTTTAAACATATTTTCATATTCACATTAGCAAATAAAAGAAAGCTATGTGGGCAGCTGCCGTGGCTCAGCAGGCAGAGCTCCGACCTGCTGTGCTGGAGGTCTGGAGTTCGATCCCTGGTGCCTCCTGCCCATATGCAAATTTAAAAAAAAAAAAAAAAGAAAGTTAAGAAATAATTTGCCAGTATATAAAATACCAATTAACCAGATATAAAATACTCAACAGATACTTATCAAATTCATTCCCCCATGATATAATATTTAGTGATATAAGAATGACACTCTAGACAACAAACAGAGAAAGAGATAATTTGTCCTGTGGTTCAACAGAGAAGGTGGAGATTGAATTGAGCTAGGAAGAGTGGAAAGACAGTGGGTAATTAGTAGGGATGTGGTAGAAATTAAGTGTCACTCTATATTCAAGTTAAATGAATGGGAAAATGTATGTCTATTTAAAGGAGTCAAATTTAGTTGAAGAAATATCATTGAATGTGTCAAACAATTCCAAAAAGAAAAAAATAAGCCCATAACTATTATTTCTAAGGATTAACAAAAATGTTAGGATATATATATATATATAAAATCTTGTATAATGTTATGGTAAGTATATATTATTCTAAGATTAGTAAAAAATAAACAAAATAATGGGAAAAAATGAGCATTATCTCAAGGACTTGAGTGACAGCATTAAGTGTGCAAACCTACACATCATGGGTGTCTCAGAATGAGAAAAGAAGAAAAAGGGGGCAGAAAGAATATTTGAGGAAATAATGGCCCAAAATTTCCCAACTCTAATGAAGTACATAAATATACATATCCAAGAAAGGCAGCATACTCCAAACAGAATAAATCTTAATAGAAATATTCCAAGACACAATCTAATCATAATGTCAAATGTGAAAGATAGATAATCCTGAAAGCTGCAAGAGAAAAGTGATTCATCACATACAAGAAATCCATAATAAGACCAAGTGCTGATTTTTCATCAGAAAGATAAGAAGGCAGTGGTATGATGTATTTAAAGTACTGAAAGAGAAAAACTACTAGCCAAAATTTCATTATCTGGCAAAACTGTCCTTCAAAAATGAGGGAAAGCTTAAAATATTTACAGATATTAAGAAACTGAGAGGTAGGTCAACAAAAGACCTGCCCCACATGAATTTCTAAGGTGAGATATTCAGGTTGAAAGGAAAAAAATGGGAGAAAGTTGTTTGAAGTAGTATGAAGAAATCAAGATCCTCAATAAAGTAACTGAAAGGGAAAACGCAAAACTCAATAGTACCAATATCTTCAATATAAAACTCTACTCCCTAATTCTTATAAAGTCAGAATACAATTGAACAAGAAACGGATATTTTCTAATCATGGAAATACAAAATATAGAGTTAATGTGGGGCAAAAAGAATATAAAGGGGAGAAAGAGAGGGACATTGGAGCAGAAAACATGTCAGCTATTGAAGCTAGGTTGGTACCTTTTCAAATTAGTGAATTACAGATGCAGGTTGTATAATACAAATTCCAAGGGCAACCACAAAGTAAAGATTTGAAAAATATACAGAAACAGAAATGGAATGAAAGTGAAAGGATAGAAAAAGATGTTCCATGCAAATAGTAACATGAAAGGTCTGAGGTAGCTCTACTGATATCAGACAAAATAGACTTTCAGTCAAAAGATTTTATAAGAGTAAAAGTAAGACACTTCATATTAATGAAAGGGTCAATCTATGATGAAGAAATAACAAATGAACCAGACTAAACAGACATTTACAGAGCATTGCAAACCAAAGCAGCAGGATATACCACCTTCTCAATTACACATGGATCATTTTTCATGTTGGGTCACAAAACAAGTCTCGATACTTTAGAAAGATTGAAATTATATGAAGCATCATCTCAAGGTTAAAGTGAGCAATTGTGTGTCCTCTAACTTCATTCTTCTTTCTTTTCAATATGTTTTTTTGCTAATTGGGGCCCTTAACTTTCCAAATAAATTTGATAATTGTCTATTCCATTTCCACAAAGTAAATTATTAGAATTTTGATTGGGATTCCCAGTTTACAGATTGAGAATATGAAAATCAGCTTGGGTAGAATTGACACCTTAACAACATTTAATCTTCCATTCCATTAATATGGAATGTCTTTTCATTTATTTAGGTTGATTTCTTTTAGCAATGTTTTGTAATTTTGTGCGTACAAATCCTTTACATCTTTGGTTAAGTTTATCCTATATATTTGATTCTTTTAGTTACTATTGTAAATGGACATTTTTCCTTGACTTCCTTCTCAGATTACTCATTACTAATGTATGGAAACACGACTGATTTTTGCATATTGATCTTGTATCATGCACTTTGCTGAACTCAGTTATTTTCTATTTATTTTTAGGATTTTAATATGATTAAGGCAAATAAAGTAATAACTATATTCACTTGAGAAATTTGGAAATTACTTTCCAATTATATTAGAATTGGCTAGGCCAATTGGGTGTGTCACATCTTCATGGAAACAGTCCAATCAAAAGGTCCCACCCACAACTTGGTGTGTCACATCTCCTTGGAAACTATCCAATCAAAGTTTCCACCCCACAGTGCCAAATCAGGATTGAAAGAAATATGACTGCCCCCACAGGATTGGGTGAGGAAAAAAGACATGTCTTTTCTGGGTACATAACAAGTTCAAACTGGCACACCAAGTTTTCATGATTCCTTCAGTTAGGACAAAGGCAAGCAAACGGCTGACCACTCTGACTATATTTTGGTCTGCACAGAAATGAAGGAAGATGAGTTTCCATGAGAAACAACAAAGATCATATTAACTACAAGGAGAAGGAGATAGATTCAAGTAATTTTTAGCCTGTACCTATTAGAAGGGTAGTGATTTAGAGATGATATAGCAGCAGCAGCAGAAGAAAATGTTTAAAACCATTGCTGTGTATAGTCTATATAGAGAACATAGAGATAGAGGCTTTTGTCCAAATAAATTTAAATGTGTAAATTGAGGATCCTGGGGATTAGGAAGAAAGGTGGAGGGAGGAACGATTTAGAAAGATGAGAATCAGAGGAAGCAATGATGATAGAAGTTGTCTCTTTTGAAATTCAAATGAAGTCAGGAGAAAGAGTGCAATTCAATATAAGATGCTTAAAATGTTATCAGATTTCACACACACACGCATACACAAGTGAAAGTTAGAATAAATCTGCATATTAAGTAAATGTTTACATTATTTACATTATATAAACATTTGTGGACTGAATATGAATTCGTTTTTAAAATGCTATTTGGCCAGATTCAGAAAAGCCAGAATAATCAGAGGAGACTATAAACATGGATAGCAGACTTTTCAAAGATTATCATCTTCATTAATTACCTACTGATTTAGGGGTTTTCCTTGAGTTATGTGAAGAAAAGTCAGTGTTCCATTCACTGAAGTATTCATTGAAGTATAAACTAAGTCAATCAAAACATATGCTTTGCAGGGTATTACAAATTTCAATTATAACCACTTGAAATTTCAGTCAAAATAAAACAATATTTATTGGTAAAATATTATATCAAACAAAAAACAAAAACATTTAACCATGCCCCTCCCCATTATATAAAACTGAACTTTATTGCATTGCTTTATAATACTAAAGATTTCACTTTAATATTCATTTATTTATTCAGTTCCCGGACCATGCACCCCCCCAAAATTCATTTATTTAATAACAATTTATATCAGTAGAATTCTTAAATGTTCCCTTAGTTAGTGATAAGATATAATTATACCATATTTGATTTAAGTGGAGTTCAGCAAATTAATCCAATTTTAGATGTTAATCCATCTTGAATGAAATTTATTTGAATTTGTTCTCTTACATTAATCAGTTATCAGTATGGAGATGATTTCCACAAATATATGTTACATTTTCTTTCATATAAAAATACAGTTGATCATATCAACTTCTATTACCAATCAAAGAAAGTTGGAAAAGGTCAATGTACTACAGTACTTCTTCATAGAAATAGGAGGTTCTGTACCAATAATTTTATGTGGGATTTTTAAGTATTAACTTTTAGGCTTTGTTTCTAAATATTGCCTTTTAGTTCATCCTTAACATTCTTCATTTCCAAGTATAGTGCTATGTGTGAAATGTAATATCTGTGACTTACTAGCTTTGATTATCTTTTATTATCACGCGTAAGAAAATTGTTAGTTTCACTTAGCTTGCAGTGTTGGGACACTGATGTTAAACAAACAGGTATGGCATGGAAAAGACTGATGCCTCAGTCAAGGTATTTAAAAACACACTTTATAATGTTATTAATTTCTTTAAACTATTATTCCTATTCTAAGAGAGTCATAAAGGAAATCTATATTTAATAAAATCCCAAGTTGCCGCCCAACATTCTTTCATCTTTCATGATAATAAGAAAGATGTCGATGCAGGGAAAATGATGGTGTTGATTAGGATAAGCTTTATTGGCAATCAAAGTTCTAAAATGAAAATATGGTGGGGCAGCATATGTTAACATTAGGAAGGATAAAATAATGATTCTCCTTCACAAAGAACCATAGTAAGGGAGCAAAATAAGTCCTGGATGTGACCTAGAATGGTCATGCATATGTACTTATTTTCACAAATCTTATCTCCCATTCTCATTATTGCTAAACTCAGATATGTAATGAAATAAAAGTGAATTTTGTAGAATTTCCTCACTACAGAGTAATGTCTACAAGGTCCATCTCTGTCAACTCAATCAAAATGAAAATTGTCCTCATTTCATCATAGTTTTTGCTTGTTGGTTTCTTGTTTTTGTTTTTGTTTTGGTGGGACATTTCCCTCAACCTAGCTCCCTTTACTGATTTGCTTTTGGTATGGATGAGGAATGCACTTCTGATAATGTTTTTAAAAGGAAAACTTAATTTTTAATGGAATATATAAAATAACAAATAAAACTAGAATTCTCTGAAATGTGACTTAGAATGTTTTTGGCATTTCTAATTTGTTCAATAGGAAATGTTGAAAGCATATTTTGAATAGAAAGAATGTGTTACATGCAGACAGGTACACAGCTAAGTGGGGTATAAAAAAGTCTGTGAGTTATTTTGCAACAGTAGTTTCTGGAAAAGATAAAAGAAAGTTTCTGGAAGCACTGAGAAGATACTGATTTATTTTATGTGGAGACAAGGACAACTTCATAACAGAAGGTAAAATGTAAGCTTCTCTTGGAAGATGAGTGGGATTTTGACAGCTGAAATGTGTGGAAAAGCCTACTAATATTCTGATATTAAAAAAAAATGATAGCGCAACATTTTTGGCAGTTCTTTTTTTATTAACGTTTTTCCCTAAGCACTAAGCAGACATTTAGCAATTAATCTTCCAGTGCTATACTGAAGTATGCGAGTGTGATTAGAATCATGAATGGCTCAATGTGAAGATAAAACATAAAGTCTAAGATCATAAAAAGAATCACTCACCAGAGATCAGTATTCCAAAATTCTAGACTTCACTAAATGACTTTTATCCTGGCCCTGGCATTTTTTCAAATTACTTGCCATGATGGATTTTATGGCCAAAGGAAAGTTTCAGGAATATGATCCTTTGCCAACTATTCTCCAATCTGGAAATAAGCTTAATCTGCAAGGAAGACAAATCACTTCAAAGTTCAATTGAAAAAAGATGTAGTTTTACAGAAGTATACGTAAACATCTGCTTGGCTTCTGAAGGATAAATTCATCTTGGCTCAAATTTGTAAC
>PVIY010052094.1:0-15352 GCA_004026745.1 Myrmecophaga tridactyla | reverse complement strand
TCTCCTGGCCAAGGTTTCTTGGCTTCAGACCTGAACTTCCATGGTTCTCACTCTGCAAACTCCAATCTCTCCCTTTTGTGTCCTCCCTTGTCAAGATTGGCAGTGGTTCCATTTACACCAACAGTCTCTTCATGCACTCCAGGTCTTCTCCATCAATCTCTTCACAGTTCCTCCAAAGTCTTTCCCTTAGCCATCCAAAACACTGTTCCAACAGATCTGGTATTTGCAAACTGCAGCAGCACCCCACTCCTGGTACCAACTCTGTTCTAGTTTGCTAGCTGCTGGAATGCAGCACACCAGAGATGGATTGGCTTTTAATAAAAGGGGATTTATTCTGTTGGTTCTTCAGAGGAAAGGCAGCTAACTTTCCACTGAGGTTCTTTCTTACGTGGAAGGCACAGGATGGTCTCTGCTGGTCTTCTGTCCAGGCCCCTAGGTTCCAACAGCTTTCCCCGGGGTAACTTCTTTCTGCATCTCCAAAGGCCTGGGCTGAGCTGCAAGTGCTGAGATGAGGAATGCCGAGCTGCTTAGGCTGTGCTACGTTGCGTTCTCTCATTTTAGCACCAGCCAATTAAGTCAAACGTCACTCATTGCAGCAGACACGCCTCCTACCTGACTGCAGATGCAATTAGTAACAAATGAGGTTCACGTACCATTGGCTTATGTCTGCAGCAAGAAGACTAGGTATGCTCACCTGGCCAAGTTGACAACTGAATCTAACCAACACAGCAATTAACACTGTCCAATTGAAGCTTGCAAAAGAGTAGCTTGCAGAATAGCCTCTTGGCCACTGATGCCTTATTTTATTATACCTCTTTGGCCCATTTTGTTCAGAAAGGCATTGTAGATCCCATGGGGCCAGGACCAGACTTATGTCCAGGAGTCATACCCCACTTTGTCATGGAGATTTTCAACCCTGAATGGTTTATACCATGTAGTTGGGAGGGCAATGATCCTCCTTGCAGAATTGAGCTTAGAGAAAGAGAGGTCACATATGAGCAAAAAATAGGCTTCCTGGAAGCAACTCTTAGGCCTTCTTATGGGTAGTATTAGCTTCTTCCCCAAAGGAGTAAATTTTATAAGGGCAAGTTCAAAATCCAGGGTTTGTCCTACTTTCTCTGGAGTCCCCAATGGCTAAGTGGATAACCAAAATTTCCCAGATGGGGGAGTTTAATAGTTTCATATATATATGACCATCAAGGGTCTGCACCAGTATTCAACCATCAGTCCATCATAGTCTGAGATGGATCCTGGTATTATAGTAATCTATACAGAATTACAATGCCTCATTCCTGTTCTGGATTCCAGGAGTTTGAGCTGTTTAAATGAACTATCCAGATAGGGTGATTTAGATTATGTGTTACAAAAAACTAGGTTCTAGGCATAAAAAACTATTCTGCATTTGGTGGCCTCATATAGTAGCTGAAGGTCTAGAGTACATACACTCTTATCTTTTACCTTGCATTCTACTTTTCTTTAGACCCATCCAGATTGGTTTTCTTTTAAACCCTAATTGAGGCCTGATCTCTTTCAGTTACTTTAAATATTATATATAACTATACTAACTTTCAGAGTTGTGGTATACCAGAATTACTCAAAGTTGCAGGGAAATACCAGCTGATACACATATACCTCAGTGTCCCAGAATCTAGAAATACATTTACAACTTCAGACTAAATGTGGGTGCTGTAAGGACTTACCATCTACACTACCATTTTCTTGTAAGGCTTTTTTGGAGAGAGTCCTTAGCATATTTGTTCTTTTGTTTCTGGCTTATTTTGCACAATCCATTGTCCCCAAGTTTTATTCAATTCTTTGTGTGCTTCTCAACATTCTTCCTTTTTATAGGTGCACCATAATCCATCATTAAATATATCACTGTTCATCATTGTGCTTCTCAGTCATTATATCCTTTGGCTCCCTCCATCTATTAGGCATCAGGAATAATGCCGGAAATAAACAAACCACAATTTAGTGTATCTGTGCTTGGTTGTGCAGTCAGTAGCATTCTCAATTTTAGGCAATTTTCATTGGTACATTATGACAAATAACTGGCAAGAATAACATCACCAACTATCAAATCAAAACTACCCATCATCACCTGTCCCTTCCATGCAAATTTCTTGCCATGGTAGTGCTGTAGTATTCTGTTGATATCTTTTTGTTAACTATTGGACATTGCATGCATTTTTAGTTTCCCCTTTGTGTCCCTCTACTGTTGACTCTTTGTCCACTATCAAGCCATTGGAATAGTTCATGAGAGAACTAATTTATAATTATAGATTTAATCAGTGGGATACATGGTGCTATGCATTCCCTTTCAATAATACTAACCTTTCATATAGCAATGTTAATTATAAACCCACTGATTAGTTACCATCAACTCCCTTGCATTTAGATTTGATCCATTCCCTTGCATTTAGATTTCACCACTTTGGGTAGGTTTCCCCCATCTCTAGCTTTTGTATACTTCTAGGTGTTCCATATTGTACAGTACAACCTTTGAATTTATGTTTTCCAGAGTCATAATAGTGGAATTATACAGTAACTGTCCTTTTATGTCTGACTTATTTCACTCAGCATTTTGTCCACAAGGTTAATCTATTTTGTCATATGATTTGGGACTTCATTTTGTCTTAATGCTGCATAACATTCCATCATATGTATATACCACATTTTGTTTATCCACTTATCTGTTGATGGGCACTTGGATTGTTTCCATCTTTTGGCCATTGTGAATGGTGCCACTATGAACATCATTGTGCAATGTCTGCTCATGTCAGTGCCTTTAGCTCTTCTGGGTATATACTGAGTATTGTATTGCCAGGTCAAATGGCAAATCAATATTTAGGTTTCTGAAGAATCACCAAACTGTCTTCCACAGCAGCTGCAGCATTATAGATTCCCACCAAAAGTAAATAAATGTTCCCATTTTTCCTCATCCTTTCCAACATTTATGACTTTCTGTTTAATAGCAACCAATCTTATAGATAGGAGGTGATATATCATTGTCATCGTAATTTGCATTTCCCTTACAGCTAATGAAAATGAGAATTTCTTCAGGTGCCTTTCTGCCATCTGAATTTGGTCTTCAGAGAAATGTCTACTCATATCATCTACCCATTTTATAATTGTGTTTGTTCTTTGTTGCTGAGATGTATAATTTCTTTATGTATGAAGGATATCAAGCTTTTATCCAATAGATGGTTTCCAAATATTTTCTCCCACTGAGTTGGCTGCCTTTTCATCTTTTTGACAAAGTCCTGTGAGTCACAAAAGCTCTTCATCTTAAAGAGTACCCATTTGTCTATTTTTTCTATTGCTGCTTGAACTTTATGTGTAAAGTTCAAGAAGATACCTCATGTTACTAGATCTTGAAAATGATTTTCTGCATTTTCTTCTGGAATTTTTATAGTACAGGCTCTTACATTTAGGCTTTTAATCCATTTTGAATTAATTTCTGTATAGAGTGTATTCTAGTTTGCTAGCTGCCAAAATGCAACATACCAGGAATAAATGGCTTTTTAAAGGGGAATTTAATAAGTTGCTAGTTTACAGTTCTAAGGCCAAGAAAATGTCCCAATTAAAACAAGTCTACAGAAATGTCCAATCTAAGGCATCCAGAGAAGGATACCTTGGTTCAAGAAGACCAGTGAAGTTCAGAGTTTCTCTCTCAAGTTGAAGGGCACATGGTGAACACAGTCAGTGTTTCTCTCTCATCTGGAAGGGCACATGGTGAACATGACATCATCTGCTAGCTTCTTCTCCTGGATTCTTTTTTCATGAAGCTCTGCAGGAGGCACTTTCCTTCTTCATATCCAAAGGTTGCTGGCTGTTGGACTCTGCTTCTCATGGCTATGTCATCCTGTTCTGCTCTCTCTGAACTGCCCTCATTCTCCAAAATGTTTCCTCTTCTATAGGACTCCAGAAACTAATCAAAACCCACCCAAATGAGTGGAGAAATGCCTCAACCTAGTCCAGCTTAACAACCACTCTTGATTAAATCACATCTCTGGGGAGATGATCTAGTTACAATTTCAAACATACAATACTGAATAAGGATTAGAAGAAATGATGACTTTATAAAATGGGATTAGGGTTAAAGCATGGCTTTTCTAGGGTACATACATAATTTCAAACAAATGCAGAGTGTAAAGTAGGGGACACCTTTCATTCTTTTGGCTGTTGATAACCAATTCTTCTATGCTTATTAATTGAAAAGACTATTGTGTTGCCATTCAATGGATTTGGGAACCTTATCAAAGATCAACTACCTATAGATTTGGTGGTCTATCTCTGCACTCTTGATTTCACTCCATTCATCAGTACTTCTCTTTGTGCCAGTACCATGATGCTTTGACCACTGTGTAAGCTTTAAAGCTGAGAAATGATAATCCTATCACTTCACTCTTCTTTTTAAGTATATCTTTAGCTACTTGAGGTCTCTTTCCCTTCCAAATTAGTTTTATAGCCAACTTTTCTGAGTCTTCAAGGTAGCTTGTTAAGGTTTTAATTGGTATTGCATTGAATCTGTAGATCAGTTTGAGTAGAATTGACATCTTAATGACATTCAACCCTCCTATCCATGATCATGGAATATGTTTCCATCTATTTAAGTCATTTTCAATTTTCTTTTAACAATTTTTTAAAATTTTCTGTGTACAAGTACTTGAAATCCCTGACTAGGCTTATTTCTAGATATCTGAGTTTTGGGGCCACTATTTTGAAAGGATTTTTTCCTTATTGTCTCCTCAGATTGGCATTTGCTAGTGTACAGATACATTACTGACTTTTGTACATTAATCTTCCATTCTGCCACTTTGCTGAATTTGTTTATTAAATCTAGTAGCTTTGTCATAGAATTCTCAGGGTTTTCTAAGTGTAAAATCATGGCATCTGCAAATATAATAAGTTTTACTTCTTCCTTTCCTATTGGAAAGACTTTTATTTCTTTCTCCTGACTTATTGCTCCAACTGGGACTTTTAGTGTATTGTTCAATAATAGTGGTGACAATGGGCATCCTTGTCTTCTCCATCTTAGAGGGAATGCTTTCAGTCTCTCACCAGTAGGTATGATGAGAGCTATAGGTTTTTTTATATTATGCCCTTCATGACATTGAGAAAGTTTCCTTCTATTCCTATACTTTGAAGTGTTTTTTATCATGAAAGAATGCTAGGCTTTGATGAACATTTTTTCATCATCAATCAAAATGATCATGTAATTTTTTCCTTTTGATTTGTTAATGGGTTGTATTATGATGATTAATTTTCTTGTGTTGAACTGCACTTGTATTATTGTTATAAGGCCCACTTGGTCATGATGTACAATTCTTTTAATATGTGTGGTAGTTAGATTCAGTTGTCAACTTGGCTAGGTGAGGGTACCTAGTTCTGTTGCTGTGGACATGAGCCAATGGTACATGAACCTCATCTTGCTCATTACATCTGCAGTCAACTAGGAGGCATGCCTGCTGCAATGAATGATGTTTGACTTAACTGACTGGTGCTTAAGTGAGAGAGTGCAATGTAGCACAGTCCAAGCAGCTCAACATACCTCATTTCAGCACTCACAGCTCAGTCCATGCCCTTGGAGATGAAGAAAGAAATCACCCTGGGGAAAGGTGTTGGAACCCAGAGGCCTGGAGAGAAGGCCAGCAGAGATCACCCTGTGCCTTCCCATGTAAAAAAGAACCTCAGCTGAAAGTTAGCTTCTTTTCCTCTGAAGAACTAATGAAATAAATCCCCTTTTATTAAAAGTCAGTATATCTCTGTTGTGTTGCATTCCAGCAGTCAGAAAACTAGGACAATATGTCATTGGATTCAATTTGCTAGTATATTGTTAAGTAATTTTGCATCTATATTCATTATGGATATTGGCCTGTAGTTGTCCTTTCTTGTAGCATCTTCCTCTGGTTTTGGTTTCAGAATGAAGATAGCTTCATAAAATGAGTTAGGTAGCATTCACTTTTCCTCAAATTTTGGAAGAGCTTGAACAGAATTAGTTCTTTTTGGAATGTTTGATAAAATTACCTTGTGAATTTGCTCCTGGGCTTTTCTTTGTCTGAAGATTTTTGAGGACTGATTGAATTTCTTTACTCAATATTGGTTTGAGGAGATCCTCTATGTCTTTTCAAGTCAGTATAGGTAGTTTGTGTGTTTCTAGGAATTTTTCCATTTGTCTAGAAAAGAAATGTAATTATATAAAATATATATCAATAGAATGTAATTGTATAAAATATATAAATTAAAAGTAACAATAATACTATTAATAAATATATAAATAGAAAAATGTTTTAAATAGAAGGGGAAAAGAAAAAAGATTATTTGGAATAAAATGAAAACCAAGGCAGATAGGGAGTTAGACTGCTTTTACTAAGTATGAGAAAGTCCTGAGGTACCTCCTTCTTCAGGTCTGCAGTGGCTGGAAGGCAGACATGCAAGAAGTAGGAGATGCTCCCCATCTGGTGGATGTATGGGCTCTCCCTGTCCTTGCTGGGTGGGAAGCTGGTCTTGGATATCACACATGGACAACCGGCTTTGGCCCACATGTCTGGGAAGCTGACCTGCACTGAGGAGATCATCTGATCTCCAGTACCTGGCACCCAGTGAGTCCACCAGAAATCATGCTAGCATGGCCAGCTATTCCTAGCACCTAGCTGGAGGATTGCTTCCATTGCCCATTGACCTGGCCTCATGCAGTGGACAATCAGGCCACCTCTGGTGTCTCTACAACCCGAGTGGGGTGTTCTCCCCAACCAGCACCTGGGGCAAGCTGAAGTGGGGTGGATGATCAGTTGCTTCCAGTCCTCAACTTTGTTCATAATGTATCATGCCTCAGTGGGGTCACTGTCAATAAACTCACCTACTCTCCCCATCCCAGTCTCCCCCACTCCTACCTAAAACACCTGCAAGGGGCATCTTTAATTACTCACACCTCAGGAACATAGTCCTGGTCATTTTCTCTCTGTCCTCTATCTTTCTCCACAGAGCAGAAATGAATTCAATTCACTCTTCTGGACATATTGCTAGAAGTTGCCTTTATATAACACTCCTTTCTTTACATCTAGCAATTTTTACCTGGTGAGCTTATTTGGGGAGAAGGATAAAGCATCTATCCCAGTCAGTTTCTCCCAGACAAGACAGGTCTAAGACTCGAAGGTGATGTACCTCAGTATCATGGTTTCCTGGGGATTAAACCAGCAGGGTGCTTGTCTTTTCTATGAAGCCTCCTCATTTTGTTCTTTTCCTATTCTGCCCAGCAGATGATTCCCTCAGCCCACTGATATCTAAAAGGTAGTGTTGTTCTCTGTCTTTAATTCCCAGGTGACCCTGCCCCTACCAGGGGCATAGTCAAGACAGAGACTGTGGAGGTAGGAATGGAGGAAGCTTTTTGAAACTGTGGCTATTTACCCAGCCCCTGGGGTCTGAGTTCTCTCAATGACAGCTGTGCCTGTGCTGGACCTTGTACACCCTTTTCTTGGTGATAAGCTGCTCTTCAGCTCCCTGTTCCTTGTAGGCTAGAAACATTACAATGATTTTCAAGCAACACCTCTTTTTACACTGCCTATGTGTGTTTTAGGAGGAGGCTGGACTCTGTTATTGGTCAGTTGAAACTATTGCTGATATCCCAGCCCCTCGAACCTAAATTCTCTGAATGGCAGCTTCCACTTGCACTGGCCCTTCTGTCTTTTTTCTTCCTCCTTTCTTTGGGGGAAGATTTGACCTTTACTTACTCTGTCTCTAAGTCAGCTCTATTTCCACCCTCTGGGGTGAGGCTGAAAATGGAATCTCAAGGCTGATTTCTTAGTGGGTTGTTTAAAATAAAAAAAGCTGTTCTGGGGGTTGGACACCAGCAATCCAGGTTAACCAATGACAGGTTCACCCATGACAGGCTCACCAATGAATATTTAGAATCAGAAAGGACCCAGCTCTATGTGCTTCTTTCCTTGGGCCAAAGCACATTTAATGAACTCTCTGAGCTCAGCCAATCCCAAAGCCTCTGTTCTTTTTCATCAACCAGATTCTTCCATGCTAGGAGTGGAGCTAAAACAGAATTCTTGGCTTCTGTTTTGGTTGCATTGCAAATTTATCTTTGTAGAGACCTGGTATGCAGAATTCCAATTTCATTAATTGAATCCACTATTGCTACCTGGATGACCTCCCCATCCTTGCTACTAGAAGAAAGAGTTGTTCCCCTCTAAAGTGACTCTTGAGTCAGTCTGCTGTGTCAGTGGGGGGAGGGGCACCAGCCTAAACAGTATAGAAGGATTTACTTAAAACTGCAATTTCTCAGCCTCTCATTTTCACTCATCCTGGCTGGTACACAATGTGCATCTAGTTTTCAAAATCCCACAAACAGATGTTTCAGAGAATTCTTGGCTATTTACTAACTTCCCTGGAGGACATATGGTTCACTAAAGCTGTTGGAATTAGCAACAGCCATTCTTATCCAGAAACAGAATGGCTTTTAAAATGAAAATTTATTAAGTTGCAAGTTCACCTTTCTAGGGCCACAAAAATGTCCAAACTAAAGCATCTATACTAAGATTACTTAACTCAAGAACACCTCTGTCAGCTAAGAAAGCACATGTCAACTGCATATATTGGTCTTTGACTTCTGGTTTCAAACAGCTTCCCTATGAACACTTTCTTTCTGTATCTCCAAACATATGGGTCTCATCTTGGCTCTGTCATCTCTGAGGGCTCTGAGCTTTCTCCAAAATGTTTTCCCTTTGAAAGGATTCTATTAAACTTATCAAGACCTACCTAGAATGGGCAGAGTTACATTTCTATCTAATCAAAAAGTCACACCCACAACTGGTTTTGCCCTGCATGGAAGTAATCTAATCAAAGTTTTCTTTGCTTAACAATGTATCTGGCCTCACAAGATTGGATCAGGATTATAACATGGCTTTGCTGGGGTACATAATAGTTTCAATTCCATACATCAGACAGTACATTTCTTAATGCATAGACTAAAGATTCACAAAAATGAGTAATTTTCTCACCATTCAAGAAATTTCCTCTTCAAGCCGTCTGTTTTTCCCTTCTTCCTTTTCACAGGAAAATCATTGTCTTCTGAGACTGTTGAAAAGTCATTTCTGCTTTCAAAATATTTAACTCATAAAGGTTTAGCATATCCCCCCATATAGACTTTAGAATTGAGGAAATCTCTTGAAGGAAAACAACACTGTATGATTGACACTCTCCATATATCCTCCAAAAGCTCAGCTGATGTCTCTGTCCTGCAGCAGGGACCCTCCAGTACTTCAGAGCCTAGATTTTCAGTCTTCTCTTTTTGCTCAGAAACAACAAATGCCCCAAGGCAGAAATCACCACAGAATTCAACTGATATCACTGTAGTTTTCTGTCTCTGGACTTTTATCCTTTAAGTTTTGCTTATTGTAGCAGGATTGTGATCCCTTCATCCAGTTGATTTCTCCATTTCATCTGGCTTTTTTAGTTGATCACCACATGCACACTGTTGATCATGAGTTAGTAGATCTCTCTCAGGAACAGAAGTGCATTTATGTATATTTAGTTTGATTCATTTATTAATTCAACACATTTCTCACTACTTACTGTGTGCTAGGCAGTAATCTAGGTGTTGGACATATACAGTAAAGCATTTAAACTATAGCAAATTATATATATATATCCTCATATGAATTATAATTTTGAATTGGGAACATAAAATAAACAAAATACATAAATAAACTTTATGGAATATTAGATTATTAAAACTTTTAGGGAGAAAAATTGAGAAAGAATGGTGTAATAGAGAATGCAAAATGTAGGGAGTGGGGATTGAAATTCTGTAAGGTAGCTGGGGAAAATGTATTGAAAATTTTAAACAATTAGATAATAAATCAAGTCAAGTGAGATTTTAAACCAGACATATATCTGAAGGAAGAATAATTAAGAGGCAGTAAACAACTTGGGCAGTTTCTTAAGCAAGAGTATGCTTAGTGTCATTTGAAAATATGGTAGAATCATTGTTTTTTACATCACATTGGAGCAACGAATTGTTAAAGTTGGCCTATAGAGTATGCAACTGGAAATAATGGAGGTGGGGTAGAAGATAAGTACGTATGAAATTGAGAGCATAGAAAGGTAGTGACAAGGTATACGTCATGATTATGTGAATGAACATCTAAGATAGATTAGAGATTCTTGGAAAAGAATTTGTTAATAAGTTAACTAATAAGACAGTATAGTAGAAAGATTATTTCTGTTGACATCAAAATCAAGAATTGTGCTAAGGCATCCAAGGACAAAAATAGGTTGAAAGTGAAAGATGGGAAAAGATATTACATGTAAACAACAATCAGAAAAGAGCAAGAGTAGCTATATAAATGTCCAACAAATTAGATTTAAAATGTAAAACAATTAAAAGAGACAGTATGTATCAATAAAAAGAACAATTCAACAAGAAGACATAACAATAAAAAATATCTATGCCCTGTGCTGGTTTGAAATGATGTATGTCCCCTAGAAAAGCCAAGTTTCATTCTAAATCCCATTTTGTAAAGGCAGAATAATCCCCATTCAATATTCTATGTTTGAAACTGTAATTAGATAATCTCCCTGGAGATGTGATTTAATCAAGAGTGGTTGTTAAACTGTATTAGGTAATGACATGTTTTTCCACCCATTTGGATGGGTCTTGATGAGTTTCTGGAGTCCTATAAAAGGGGAAACATTTTGGGAAATGAGAGATTTGGAGAGAACAAAGAATGCCACAACACCATGAAACAGAGAGTCCATGAGCCAGTGACCTTTGGAGATGAAGAAGGAAAACACCTCCCAGGGAGCTTCATGAAACTGGAAGCCAGGAGAGAAAGCTAGCAAATGATACCGTGTTTGCCATGTGCCCTTCCAGCTGAGAGAGAAGACCTGACTATTTTCACCATGTGCCTTCTCACTTGAGAGAGAAACCCTGAACTTCATTGGCCTTCCTGAACCAAGATAACTCTCCCTGGATGGATGCCTTTGATTGGACATTTCTATAGACTTGCTTTAACTGGGACATTTTCTTGGCCTTAGAACTGTAAACTAGCAACTCATTAAATTCCCCTTTTTAAAAGCCATTCCATTTCTGGTATATTGCATTCTGGCAGCTAGCAAGCTAGAACATGCATCAAGCCAGAGTGGTACACAATAAATGAGGCAAGCACTGACAACACTGAAGGGAGAAATAGACACCTGTACCATAATTGTTGTAAATTTCAATTCTCTGCTGTCATCAATGGATAGAACATATTGGCAGAGGATCAATAAAGAAGCAGGGAATTTGAATAATATGATCAATGAACTAGACTTAACAGGTAATTACAGAACATTACAACACAAAACAGCAGGATACAGATTTTTCTCAAGTGCTAATGGATCCTGCTCAAGGATAGACAATATGCTGGGTCATGACACAAGTCTCAAAAATTTAAAAAGATTGAAATCATACAAAAAACTCAAACCAAATAACCCTAAAGATTGGGAGAAGAATCAAAGGAGAAGAAGGAGTTGTAATAGAAAAGATAGGATTTAACAAATAAGTGTAATTACAGAATCATTTCACAGACTTTTTTTTAGTGTCCACCGTCTTAGAACACCTAGAAGGAAATAGATGAAATTGTGGAATTAAAGCCCATACCACACATTGAAATTTGTTCTATAGCTACTTGTTCAAATGTTCTTTGAAATTTACTACTTTTTTGCATATATGCTCAATTTCACAATTTAAAATGTTAATAAAGAAAAAAGAATTATGCAGACACATGCTTGATTTGCATTTTTGGAGTCAAAAGCTTCAAGTTGAAGTAACTTGGTAAACAGTAGATGACTGACAAAGAAGGGCTAAAAGTGACATCTTTTGACTGAGATTAAGTATTGAAGAGCAATAATAATGAAAACCTCTTCTCTAGTCCCTTTGACATGAGTACTTTAAGAGAGAAAATAACACCTATTCAAATGGAATTAATATCCAAAGAGGATCAGGAAAGCAAGCAGATAAATAGAATGTTCTCACAAGTGATTGAGAATGTAGAGGGAATTCTACTTGTTATTGACTCAAGATCCAGAAGTATAATGAAAGAGAATGTGCAGGGAAGAGAGTTAAGATCAAAAGGGGATTTAAAGATCAGTAGGGGAAAAAGGACCAATTTAAACATTCTCATAAATGAAAAAATAACTGTTTATGGTTTAAGACATGTTCGTTTGAACTCTTCATATCTTGGAAAATTTTTTAAAAAGACCTTCATTTGCTACAAGACTTTTTGAAATAGCATAACCCACTAAGTTGTAAGCTCATATGACAAGGTAGAATAGTACATGGCACATAATGAGGAGCCAATAAATATTTGTCAAATCTAAGCAAGTTTTGAATAAAAAGTGCTTCTGTGGACAGTCCTCTTGTGAGAAAGCTGTGTCAGAGAATGCTAGATGTCCAGTAAAATGCATACCCCACTTCAAGAATAACAGAGAGTTTCTTGGTTCTGTGGCCTCCCAAGTAGATCTCCTGGGTAGAGCAATAATACAATGCAAATCTTGCAGGCAATTTCTGAGATTTCCCTTATATAACTATTTTGATGAGCTTCAACCTCTGGTGTTCTGCATAGTTTTAGACTTTTTATTGTATAATACAACATATATACACAGCAAAGAGAGGAAAACGTAATACATTCAAAGCACTCTTCAACAAGTAGTTACAAGACAGATCCCAGAGTTTATCATGAGCCATCATATCATTATCTCAGATTTTTATTTTAGCTGTTCCAGAACAGAGGAGGATAGAAGGAATAAATATTTCTTTATCAATCCAATCAACTATTTTTTCTTTGTGAAAAATAGGATATATACAAAAAAAGCAATGAATTTCAAAGCACAGCAGAACACTCAGTTATAGAACAGATTTCAGACTTTGTTGTGGGTTACAATTCCACAATTTTAGATTTTTATTTCTAGCTGTTCTAAGATACTAGAGACTAAGAGAAATATCAAGTTAATGATTCAGCAATCATATTCATTTGTTAAACCCTACCTACCTATATAACTCTACCATTATCTTCAATCTTTCTATCCCACTTTTTAGGGGTGTCTGGGCTATAGCTATTCTAAATTTTTCATGTTGGAAGGGGCTGTCAATAATATGGGATAGGGAGTTGGGACTACCTGATACTCTGGAGAGGCTGGGCCTTCTAGGTTTCAGGACTTATCTGATCCAGGGACACATCTGGAGGTTGTAGGTTTCTGGAAAGTTACCCTCATGCATAGGACCTTTGTAGAATCTTATATATTGACATGGGTGTTCTTGAAGATCAGCTGGAATAGTTTTGGTTTTGGTTTGGCAAGTTATGATAGGTAGAAATGTCTAACTGAAGCTTGCATAAGAGTGACCTCTACAATAGTCTCTCAACTCTGAACTCCCTCAGCCATTGAAACTTCATTAAGTACACTTCTTTTACCCCTTTTGTTCAGGATGCAATTGTTGATCCCACAGGGCCAGGGCTGTACTCATCCCTGGGGGTCATCTCCCAGGGATATTCTAGGGAGACTTTCACCCCTAGATGTCATGTCTTACATAGGGGGAAAGGCAATGATTTCACTTAGAAAATTGGGCTTACAGAGAATGAGGACACATCTCAGAAACAAGAGTTCCTTCAAAAAAAACTCTTATGTATATCTATAGGTAGGTTAAGCATCTACCTACATACATAAGCTTCACAATAGTAAGCCTGAAGATCAAGGGCTTGGCCTGTTGATTTGGGTGTTCATAATGTTTGACACAGTATCAGGGGGTTCCCTAGCAGTAAAGTTTAATATTTCCACATTTTTTCTCCCATCCATCAAGAGATTATGCCAATATTTTTAATTATCTTCTTAATATATTCTATGATGTATCCATGCATTACACTAAACTATAAGGTATTAAAGGTCCTCATTCTTATTCTGAGCTCCCTGTGTTTTGATTATTCAAGTAAGCTATCCAGACAAGTTGAGTTAGATTATATTCTGCAGAAAATTTATATCCTGGAAAAAATGTAGTTGCAGTCCTAAAATATAGACAATGTCTCCCTTAACCATCTGTTCTGAATTACCTTAATCCTGACCTGAATGGCGTCATTATTATCTCTAAATTCCAACATTTATATATATATATATATAAAACAGTCTCTCAAAATCTAGAAATAATAATTACCACTCCAGTCTAAATGTGTCTGCTACAAAAGTTGAACATCTAAGCCTATGTTTTCTAATAAGCATTTTCTAAAGGAGACCATACAATAATTGTTCTTTCATTTCTGGCTTATTTTGCCCCACCAATGTCCCACAGATTCATTCACATCATTGCATGCCTTGCAACATTACTCCTTTCTGTAGACACAAAATTTAAGATAAAATTCATTCACCATCATTCACCACTCTTCTTTTCAGTCATTGCCTCCTTCAGCCAATGGCATTCATTAGTGTTGATGATCCATCAACACTCTCAACTTTAGATAATTTCATTGTTCCTAAAATAAATATAATGAATAAACACACCCTCACCAAATATGAAATCTATACCTCCCCATAACATTTGTCCCTCCCCCATTATTTAACCCTGGTGTTGCTGTGGTACTATTGATGTTTTCCTGTTAAGCATACCTATAGTATGTAATACCAATTTTCTGCCTGTACCCTGGACTCTTTGTACACAAATCATACTTTTGAAGCAATTTTTGCACAACCTTATTTATGTTTGTAGTATTATTCAGTGGGAAACATAGGTCTAATCAACCCCTTTCAATCATGTTCACCTTCACCATGTAATATTACTTATAGACCCACTAGAGAACTGCCTTCACTTGTATCTATTCCCTGACATTTGAGTTCAACTTCATAAGGTAACCATTCACCCATCTCTAACTTCTATATATCTCTAAGGCCCTTATATTCTGTTCTATAAGCCTCCAATTTTACCTTTGCCATGGTCTTAAAAATGTAGTCACACGATATCTCTCCTTTTGTAACTGGCTTATTTCAGACACAAAATCAGCATCTATCTTCTCATGTGCTTCAGGACATCATTTTGTCTTACTGCTGCATAATATTCCATCATATGTATATATCACCTTTTGTTAACCCACTCATCTGATGATAGGCATTTGATTTGTTTCCATCTTTTCGTGATTCTGAATAATGCTGCTATGAACATCACTGTGCAAATATCTGTGTCACTATTTTCAGCTCTTCTTGTTATATACCAAGTAGTACTATTGCTGGGTCATAGGGCAATTCTATATTTAGTTTCTGAAGGAATCACTAAACTGCCTTCCATAGCAGCTGCGCCATTATACCTTCCCATCAGCACTGC